>JXHJ01003638.1:0-10908 GCA_001014935.1 Liriomyza trifolii | reverse complement strand
AAAAAAAAAAAAAACAAAACAAAAAAAAACACACACACAACCAAAAAATATTCAGAACATTTTGCAATGAAAAAAGATATGAAATAAAATCATATATTTGATTATTTGCTTTCTTTAACCCCACTTTCAATTTGTTTGATATGTTTGAGTTTGTTTATAATCTTTTATTTCGTTTGTGTTTGTTGCTAATGTTGTTGTATTTATTATTATAGCCACTTGGCAGATCGTAAAAATCTAACAATCTCTTATAGCCTCATATCTAAACAAAACGATTTTTTCCTATTTGCACATTTCCCATTTTCCCCCAACCAGTTTCTGTGTGAAAATTTTGTTATTGTTCTTTTCTTTTTTTTCAAATAAACAAAATGATGCTCTCGTCATCTCCAGAAACGTTTTCACACTGTTTCTCATTTTTCTCAAACAACAACAACAACAACAACAACAATAAGAAGAACAGCAAAGCATAATAAATAAAATACATATTTTCTCACTGACGCTTTTCATTTGTGGCTTTTTTTTATTATTATACCTATTTTTTTATTTTAAGTATAAGTATATTTGTACAATAGCTATGTGTGTCTTGTTGTTGTATTTTCTTCTTCTTTTTTTGTTCATATTTTAAAGTTGTACACGTAATAAGAAAACACCTGCTGGTTTTGCTCTGAAACGAAAGTAAATACCTATTCAATTAAATATTACGCATACGTCAAGGTCAGCTTCAATTGTTGATAGCGAAAAATCGATTTTCATTTAAGTTTTGTTATTTTTTCTTCTTAGCATCAATATTTTTATACTTGAATTTCCTGTGAATTAAAACGCTTCCTGTTTTTGCTTGTTTGCCTGCCATTTATTTAAGTATTCTTTACTTCCTTATCAGCAAGCTACTCCCACTTCAACCACATACAGACGCAAATAGTTAAGTATGTATGTGTGTATGTATGTATATGAGCATTTTTATTTATTTTTAATCATTTTTTCTTTATTTTTATATGTTTTCACTGTAATATACTAAAAAACATGCTTTTTTACTTACGTTCGTGTGTACAAAAATAATTTTTAATGAAACCTCTTCATTCATAAATCAACAGAAGCACAAGTTTGCATTGAGAAGTTGGCAGCCATAGTTTTGCCATTTTGAGGAAATTTGCGATAATATTTGCAAAATGCTGTACCAAATACTTAGCTTATTTTATGTTCAAAATAATAACTTTAGAACATGTTTGGTCGTCTTTAGAGGAATATTATTATTTTATTACATACGAACTATTAAAATAGTGTGCATTATTTGACTGAGGTTGGAATGCTATGTTGGCTGCTGATTCATAGGAAATCTGGGAGCTAATAATCAACACCTTAGATAGCATTTCAATCATTAAGTGAGTATTTGCAACGCTTCAATGCCACATGGAACAAACAAATTCGTGTAAACTTAAATGGAATGTTTGGAAAAGGCATAAAAATACTATTAGAATTATCTAGCTATTTTAACATTTATGTCGGCGTATATTTGCATATATAATTTTTTTCAAAGTTAAATAAAAAAAAAAAACTTACTTTGATAAACGAAGAAGAAAAAAAAGAAGGAGAAAGAAGGGAATGAATACATGCATAAAATCGAAATGTCTGTCCCTTAATTCTTAGTCGTCTCTATGAAGATTAAAGTCATAAAAGCGTAACCTAATTTATTACATCTTTATGCAAGCGCATTGAAATTACTTTTGAAAATTGATAATTTGAATATTTTTTTATTGGTTGTGGCTTTTTACCCTATGCTAGAAGAAACTTAAGCCATAACTTAGCACATTATTGAATTTTTAAAGTTAGCAAAAAAATTTTACTTACTTACATACATACCTACATATAAATTTATTGAATATTTAATGTTTTTTGAATGTGGATTCGAAAACTATTTTTTTGTTTTTTCATATTTAAACAAAAATGATTTCAATGTTCTACCACTTTTTTTTTATTCTCATAAGCTTGACACATTTAGGAAATTAATAGTTTATGGCTTTGGTTATATGCTTTTATTTGAACTTTAATTCAAAATGGAACAAAATGAGGAATTTGCCTAGTAAATCCTATTTAATGTCATAAATATTTATCATAAATAATGCGTGGCTAGAATCTTAGGGTATTTGTTTTTGTTTTCATTTATTTATATTTAGTTTTTGTTTCAGTTCATTTGTTAGATGTATGCTAAAAGCAAATTTTTATGACTTAAATTTAGTTAGAAAAAGCATAAAAATATAAACACTTGAAAGCATTGAAACAACAAAAATAGGAGGAAAAAGTGGAAAGAAGTTAGAATATCTATTTGGTTTTACAGTTGGCTTTACTGGTTTGTGTTATTTATGTTGCTCTGCATTTTATGACTTTCCTAGATATCAGAAACCAAACCTTCTCGAAATGAGACTTGAGATATCCAAACCATTTAATTTTTATATAAGTATTTGATGAATGTTTGTCAGTTTGTTTGAAGCTTATCTATAGCAGACCTGTTAAATTTTAATAACAATTACAATCAGTTGTTCGAATACTACTGAGAAAATGAGAAAATTATGGAAAGTACCTGGAAGTACTCGAAAAAGAGTTTAATGACCATCTGATAAATTTCGATTCAGCTGCAGTTACAAATAGCGAAATGTAATTAAAAAATAATTTTTTGGGTATTTTCAAATACTTTTTCTTAAATATGTTTCTAGTACATGTGAGTACTTTCAGTATTATAAAGTAATCTAAATATTCTCAGCATGAGTACTCCTTAACAGCTCTGATTTTTAGTAGTGTCAAATTCTAACGGTTTGTTTTTAAACATTTGGTAAACAAATGAAGTTTTTTATGCTAACAGTGTCCTTATCATAATCTGTTTTCAAACATACATTTATGATTTAAAGAAACACGCCTATCTTTCAAACAAAAGGTTATCAACACTAAATCTAAATATGTACAGACAATTCCATTTATAATTTTTGGAAGGGTTCACTTATGNGACAATTCCATTTATAATTTTTGGAAGGGTTCGCTTATATAAGCTTTACTGTTGGTACTACATGAATAAATATACAGGAAGATTATGTTTATCAGTGTTTAGCTACAAGTTTTCGTTACTTGAGTTAAACTGAGTGTAACATAAATTCAATTAAGATTAAATTGTTTTAAGAAATACAATAAATTTTTTCAATTTTTTCTGGTAGTATTGAAATATTCTTCAATATTTGTATACATATAGTCTAATCCGATTATTTTCAATTGCAGCTGGCTCGACTGCAAAAATAGAAGAAAAATAACAATAATATGAAATGAAATATAAAGAAAAGAAAATGATCAATATTGGGCTGTCAAACCAACTAGAAAATTCTTAACAATAAGAATTTTACACAGATTACTTAAGTATGAAACAAAAAAATTTTCCAACAAATTACTCAATTTCTTGAAAGAACAATTGATTCAATTTCTGCCTGGTCTGTCCGCCTGCCTTCTGTAGTTCTACTATCTACATACATACTTGAAATACCTACATACTTACTTATCGTCTATTGTTAGTTTACCTTAGAGTGCGGCATGGCCGCATAAATAATTTCTATCCACTTGAAAATTAAATATAAACAAGAAATTACCTTTACTAATTGATTTCGTACAAGTATTAATTATTATACAGATCTTTATTGTTTGTTATTACCACTACTGTGAGAATACACTTATCCTTCCATTTCACTTTTATGCTAACTGCTGCTTATATTCATTTACTTTTACGTCTACTTACAAAAGAAATAATAATAAATAAATAAAAAAAGAATAAAAAAAATTGTTGAAGAGCTAAGTTAGCCAGGTAAAAAACATGCTATTGACCTAGGACTTATTATGCAAAGAAGAAAGGACTTAAGTTGGATTTATTGCTTACTTATTTACTTACGTAAGGGAAACCAACTGAAATTTTTCCACAATGCTTGACTCTCTTTCTCTGTATTAATGTAAATGAAAACTTTGAAATTCGAGACATGTTCAATTTTATGGGAAACGAGTCTAATAAGGCAAGGCATGCCCTATTACTCACAACTTAAGATTTAAGAGCTTAATGTAGGCTAGAAATGAAATATCAAAAATAAACAAAACAATTCTAAACATGATGTGGGTCTCAAATACCATTATCATTATCACTGCTCTATTGCTCTCTAGCGGTGATGGTAGTGGCGGTGATATTGACCCCAAAAACTATATTATAATAGACCTTGAGAAAAGCGATCAATGCCGAAGGGTTCAATTGCAGTGAGCCATAAACGATCAAAAATTAGAAAAGTCTTATTATTGTTGTTATTTTCTAGTCAGTCGCTGTTCGCTTGAGGTAGACAGCTGTAAATGTGACAAATTGCCAGAGTAAAGCGGCGTACAAAGTCAAAGATTAAAGCAAGTAAGTGACAGAGACTTTTAATCGCTGCCAGCTCATCTAAGTAGGTAATTTGAAGTGAAGTTGATGGTTGTACTTTTAACTATGTTTTCACGTCAGTTTAAAAAATTCTAACTGTTCTTAATAAATATGAGTAAAGATTAGACTGTGCTTTTTAAATAACTCCACAAAGTATGCCTCAAGATGTTGAGTGCTGAGAAATTGTAAAATAAAAACCATGTGGAAAATCCTTTTGTTTTTACTAGAAATAAAAACAATTAGCAAAGTGAAGCACAATTATACTGAATATGAACAAATAAGATGTTAAAAACGAACTCAAAAGAAGACTTTATAGTATAGGAGCTTGCCTTAGGAGTTTCTAAGCAAAACAAATAGAACTTAAAAAATAGCATAGAAACAATGATAAACAGGAAACAGCATCTACAAATACAGCTACAATAAGTATGTATGTATGTATGCATAAACAAAGCTAAGAAAGAGAGAAAGACAGCTATTTAGGGTTGACAAACTAACTATTTGAGGATGCTGGTAGCTAGTGCCTGGTGGCTGGTGGCTCTTGACAAGCCTGCGCCTTTAGTAACTATAATGCCTGGGAGCCAGGCAGGCAAGCAGTCAGGCGGGCGAGCGGGCAGAGGCTATAGCCACTTGATATATGATACCTACATACTTGCACACATTCATTTAATTCCACAACCGCTGCCACTACAGTCTTTATACTGTACCACTCTCTTCGACAATTCCACTTGGTCCTGCTGACCGACCAACAATACAAAATAACACCATACTATACCAAATTTCGTGGTGGTCTCATGTGTCAGGGTGCGTGTATACATACAAGTACATATGTATGTAGTATATAAGTATAGACATATCAGTTACCATTCCCGTTGTTCCCTTTTTTTATTATTATTGTTGAGCAAGCTACATACATATGGATGTACATATGTACATACAAAGTAGTTTTTGTGTATATAAATTTTACGTGATGCGTTAAAATGTGAACGAGCCGAAATGAAAATCCTTTATATTTTAAAATGACTAGCTAGTAGTAAAAATAACGTGTAATCACAAAAAGAGAACATACTTCTATGTACACTGAACATAAATACTATGAACAAGTTTATAGATATTATAAAAAATTAATAAAATATCAGTTAATAAACTATTGCATTATGTATGATTTAATCGTTTGTTGTTATAGAAATTTATGAAACTTTTTGTATGATTTAATTAACAATTCGTTGTGGTTAAGAAGTTATTTATTGAAGTTCATTAAATCATGTTTAATTCCTTATGAAAATTTCAAAATAGATTTCACTTTTTAAGCGTATGTTTGGTCTGCAGAGTACACTATGTCCTTTTGTTTCTATTCTAATTCAAGTCTATTATGTTTTATTGTTGTAAAAAGTTATAAGGCGTGTTATAATAACAATAACAATGCCACTGGCATTGCATACCGACACACATATCATAAATGTGCTTGTACTTGAACACACTAAAACATTAACGTGAAAAAAAGATAAATGTATATAATAGTAAAGAGATATACTATAGTGTAGTCAAGTATTGTGTATCATAGTGTATCCTTGCGCCACTTGCCACTTGATCCTGTCGCCTCAATATGCATACAATTTTTTTGTGTTTTTGTTTCTGTCACTTAGCGCATACATACATATATCAATTGGTGTTTTGTTTGCAAGCATAAGCATCAACTTATCTTGACGTCTACTTTTACTCTTATAGCTATTCATCTTGCAATCTTGAAAAAGAAAAGGCAAAAACAAAAAGCCAAAAAGATAAGAGAAATTCCAGAAAAATTGCACTTCCTGTTTAAAAAAAAAAAAAAACAATTACAATATATTTTAAAATTATAAATTTTCAATGTGAATTTCATTTCATTTTAAGCATAAACACGAAACTGCTTGAATTCAACAAAATGAAATGCGAAAATATTATACTAGTTGGGAAAAAAGCAAGAAAAAGAAGAAGCATAAAGATCTTGATGCACTTGTTTAGTACACTGAGGGTATTTATGTGAAGCACTATGAGGAAGCTAGTTTCCGTTCTTGATAAAAATTTAACGGCGACAATTTTCACACAGAAACGGTTGCTCAAAACAAACAATGTTAACAAGAACGGATCTCAAGAAAAAAAGGAAAAAAATGAATCCTCACAATTGACAAGGGGGAAAAAATATAACATTGTCCTTTCATGTATAAAAGTTTTTACTTATGGACTTTTTTTTTTTCTCATTACAGGTACGTAAAATAAATCTTTATAAAATAAATCAAATATAAGGGCAAGAATATTAAATTAAAAAAATTGTCAATGTATCTACTTATAATTTTACAGTTATTTTATAAGAAGAGACTAGGAATATGCCGTGTAGTGAAATTTACGGATAGTTGGATAAACACCATTATTGTATTCTGAGATTTTTTTAAAAAAAATTTTCAAATATGTTTTAGCGGAAATTATTTTGAGTTATTTCAGTTATATAGAGAAAACTACAGCTAAAACTTTTTATCACTATTAGCTGTCAGTTACACACATTATATCACATTATAAAATTTAATTTCGTCACATATTTTGATATATTATCCCCCATAATAAAGTAATTTCCTAATACTGAACATAATTCCAATTAATTACTTTTGTTACATTCTCATAAGTTTGTGCGTGTAGCACTTTTGCTCAAAAATTGTGTAACACTTTCAAGCACAAAAATAACACACAATTTGAATCCCATGAGAACAATTTAGTAGTTAGTTATTTAGATAGCGTAGAAGAGTTGAAGTTGAGTTACTGCGAAGCACAAAATATGTATTAGTACGTGACTGACAATTTAGAAGATCTCCAAAGGATTACGATACGTAGCTATATGTATGTATGTATGAACGTACTGCAAATGAACTTAAGTGGATTGAAAGTAGGCAAATCTGATATGCATAATATCAAAATAGCAGTCGGTTTGCAATTAAATGTTCAATTTATATGTATGAATGTATGTATGTATAAATGTATGTTGTATAGCAGCAATTGTAAGTGACTTCAGGCTCAAAGTTCAAAGTTCGCGTTAGCATAGATTTCGACAATTTTCATTGTACCTTCTTAGTGGTCTATGGAGAATATTCGCTTGAAATTTCAACTGCTACGAAAGTTACTCGCCTGTGACAAACAGTATCTATACTCTATAGTAGTGGTATGGTGTATAGTAGATAAACATAGAAAATATATATGTTGTATGTATTTTCAAGTCTGCACTGAAGATGTGCAAAAGCATTAAAATGAAAATAAGCAATAAGAAAAATAGAATAAACCTGATGCTGCTGTTGTACATTTGTTGTTATTTGTTGTTTCTAGATTATTTTTGCTATTTTCTAAGAAACTTCTCAACAGCATTGACTATGTTAAAGCGTGCGAGAAACTTTTGAATTACGTATTTCGCTACTGACAACATTAGAGTGACTATTCATGGTACTTTTCAATACGATGAGTGAGGAAGTAGGTGCTTGATATCAGGTCATGGATGTGAGCTGTTGCTTTTTTCTAACAATTTTTATCTCTGGTTTAAAATAATTAATGTGCTGCTGTTAAGACTCAAGACAAAGCAGAAAACAGTGAGGCGACCACAACAATAAGCATGTATCTAACAACAAATGAAAATAAAATCGAAGCTAGGTCAAAGAGAAAGTGAAGAAGACGTGATTGGCTAAACGTCTAGTGGAAATTTATATTTGTAGGTAGTTGTTGTTTTTTTTTTATCATTATTCTCAGTTTTTCCTCTATCAATGCATAAATAAGTCACGTGTATTTGCACTGGATCATCTTGACAAACTATAGAGACAGACTGTTCATTTAGTTTTATAAGATCTCGTCATATTTTCAATAAAATCAGTCTACAACTTGATTGGGCAAAAGCTTTAAACCGCGATAATCAATTGCATAAAAAAAACACTACTAGAGCAAAGCGATAAAGACACATTTTTTTTTTATTATTATTATATTTTTTTTTTGCGTTGATGTTGAGTAAATGAAATTTGACTTTAACAAAAGCATAGAGCATAGAAAAGGAAAGAAAAATAAACGTGCTAGCATCAAAATAACTTCAAAATTCATTTGTTTGTTTGAAGGCAAATAACAATTTTGTACACTTGTTCATATGTAGAGCACTTTTACATACAAACATACATACATACATGGAAGTAACAAAATGTAGAAAAGAATAAAAGCTGCAATTGAACAAGGACAAGGACTAGCATAGAATTGAGTAAAATAGAATATAATCAGCAATTGTACAAAAAAATGTTTGCAGCTTTAGATTGTATTCTATTCTATTCTATTCTATTCTATTCGACTCAATTCTTTTATACAATACAATTCACAAGAGCATAGAAAATGTAAACTTAAATTGAAAATTTACTTAAGCTTTTCTTATTTTTATTTTTTTTTTTTTAATGATATCTTACCTTACTTGTAGGTATTCAAAAAATCTGCAAAACTTTTGCACAGATCTAATGTCTTAACGCCTTGAAATATGCAACATTATTATTATTATTATTATTATTTATTTTTTTACACCAATTTAATATGCACACATCTTATTATTTTTGCTTGTTATACAGCTTGATTTTATGTATGCTTAAGAGACTGGTAGCATTAACACCTTTGTTTTTATACACACAATTGGCAATTGTTTGCATATCTGTGTATATACTAAATACAAGGATAACCTTACTTATCAAAGTGTTGCAACTCACACACTTTTCTTTTCTATTCCTTTTCATGATTTTCTTTACTTGCTTATGTTTGTTGTCAACATAAATAGCTGTGCTATCATACAAACATACGTATAGAATATTTATGATTTTTTATTTAACTTTGATATGACATCCTTGCTACTGTATGTACATATGTATGATATTTACATAAGGAAAAAAATTAAGTATGCATGTATGTTTTTCTAACTCTCCCGCAATATCATTTGTTTGACGAATGCGGCAAATCAAAATTCCTATATGTATGTATTTATTTAGACGCATAATGTAAGCAGGCGAGCAACTTGTAATCTACTTTGTTAACAAAATTATGTTGCTTGAGAAAGAGTCAAATGATAATGACAACAGCATTTTTATTATTTCCTTTACTTTATTTTTTTTCTTCTGTTCTACTTACATGCTTACTTACATTTGATAGACAATGCATGTCATTTGTCAAAATTAACCAAATTTACTTAGAACTGCTTTAAAATGAAAATTTGACTAGTTCTTGTAAGATGACTTGACTTGCCTGTGACTTCTTTGACTTTCGAATTAGGATTTGAATACATATGTTTACCTTTAACGCTATCTTAGTGCCTAGCCACTGGTGGGGTGAACTTTATTGACTAGAAATAACTTTTCAAAGTAAACAATTTCTTAGACTTATGAACTCTTAAAGAACTAAATTAAAAGACAATATTTTCAAAATATCATTAGATATAAATTCGGCCAAAAAATAACCGACAACAATTAAAAATCTTTGACATTCTAGACACTCAAATGGCCCAATTTTGACTGGAATAATGGTGTATATTATCTGTTTCTACTATCAAAAAAAAATTTTCATAAAGATTTCAAAATTGTTATCACTTTTTGTTGCAATATCAAGCTTAATTTTGTTATTTTTAAGGATTTTATGTGAATTTAGTTAAAACACAATTTTTGATTGAGTTATTCGACCAAAATAAAAATAGATTTTGAAATAATTTACCATTATATCATCACACAATAATTTTTGTTTAAATTTTCATTCAATTTCATACATTACATAATTATTGGTTCTTAGCTAAAAAGTTTAATTTTTCATATCTTAAGTTAAAAATTTTCTCTTCCATTTATGTAATACATGAAGTATTTTTATTGTTTTTATTATGAATTTTTTTTTTTTTTTTGCTTGCTATTCGTGACAAACTAAAATTCTCTTTATAAAGCACGTCAACAAAATAGCAACAACAAAAATAACATGATTAAGCAGTGCAAAGTTTACTTTGATATACCTACATAGTAGTAGAACTGCCAACCAGACTTGGAATGACTGTGATGACGTTGAAGAAGTCCCAACATAATTCAAACTTTCCACACTTTGACAATACCACCTGTCGACGTACAATTTTTATACATATTTTTTTTCTCTCTATTTATTTACTTTCTACTCAGTTTGCGTGAATCAGTAACAGTTTTGCATTCAATTATTCAAAGCACCTTCAAGAAAAGTGAGACGACTGCTTTGAAGCTAGACAACCAACGTAACCAACAAATTATATGAAATTAAATGGAGTATTTGTGGAGAGATAGAAAAAATAACAATTGATACTTAAATTAAAACAATATTTAAAACAACAACGTATACCTTTTCAATTAGTAACATTTGTAGAATGATACATAAAAACAAAACAAAAAATGAGTCTAGATGTATGTCTCATATACCAATTCATTTCAAAAATTTTCAAAGACATATAG
>JXHJ01003431.1:255-18472 GCA_001014935.1 Liriomyza trifolii | reverse complement strand
CATACAATTAAATCCAAACAATACTGAAAACTCAGAAATTCCCTTAAATAATAATGTAGATGAAAATGCTCCACCTCAACCCGGGCTGTCAATGCCTATATCACATGTGATAAAAAGTTTGGTCAAATTTCTTGCTCAAGATACACAACAACCTCTTTGGAATTATGAAGATATCACTGCAAAAGGTAAATAGCTATATTAAATGATTGTTAAATTGTGGAAATCAGTTAATTTTTTCTCAGTTTGGATGGTTAAATCTGCGGAGCAACTGAGATGCTTTTTGCGGCATATAGTAAAAGTTTTCGCCGACAGTTACCCCCAAGCACGCATTGCAGAACGATGGGCTCAAACTGCCTTACAATTGGGCTTGTCCTGTTCTTCGCGTCATTATGCCGGCCGCTGTTTGCAAATTTTTCGAGCATTGAATGTACCAATCAATTCACGCATGCTTTCTGATATACTTTCGCGCCTTGTGGAAACAGTAGCTGAACAAGGTGAAGATATGCAAGGATACGTGACTGAATTATTGTTGACATTGGAAGCTGCCGTAGATAGTCTAGATTCTGACTTCCGTCCTCTGGATGTAATGAAGGATATTTTTAAGAGTACGCCCAATTTGAACAATAAAGATGCCACAGTGGCTTCAGTGCTTCCAGGCAAAAAATCGCCTTCGGGCATGGCTATGGGAATGCAGTCGCCTAATTTCTCCATACATAGCCATGCCAGAAGCACGAGTTACTCAGTGGCTTATTGCACTAAAAAGAATAGCAATACACAATCAGATAAACAAGTGGAATTGCGAAACCGACCATCTGCCTTGGAAATGGAACGCAGCATGAACAAATTCAATGCCGGTTCGGTTCTGTCACGTTCGCGTAGTGCTCAAAGCCTTAAAATGCTAGGTGATACTGCTACTCAGGTAAGTTTCAAACTTAATTATTTTGAATTTTATGCTTTTTAATCAAACATTAAATAAAATTAATTTCCCACTTGCGAATGGTATTGGCTTGTAAGTGAAGAGGTATTTCGGCTAAGGCAATACATATCCAATGAATTTTAACACAGCCGTGTCATTGAGAATTCATGCGTGAATTTTCGTTCGAACCCCGCATACCACGTGTGCTAGTTGGTATTGCTTGCTTAATACTGCTTGGCATACTATGGTATGCGAAAGAGTATAGTCTGCGTAATAAGAATATAAAAAATTTAGCTGTTTAATTTTTTTTCCATCAATTCAATACAATTTTTTTTTTATAATGTCTTATAATGTGTAAATTAATTAAAAACTCGAATTTTAGAAAGTCCCAAGGAGAAGATTCGAACCCAGTCATCATTGTATCATTGTTGAAGCTTTTATTCATTCTGCCACGTGCGATAATATTTTTTCATAGCTAAAAATCTGATTTCTATTATAAGCATTTTTATACGCAAGATATGCGACAATTTTTTATTATTTTTCATTTAACTTTATTAAGACTCTTTTGACAATACCGTATCGCATACTTATTTCATGGCCAATTNTATTTTTCATTTAACTTTATTAAGACTCTTTTCATAATACCATATCGCATACATATTTCATGGCCAATGTTTATCGCAATACCTCTTGGCATACCAAGTGGCTTTCGCAAGTGGGTTATTATTAAATACCATTTAATCATGTTTATCCTAAATAATCCATTAATTTAATGGTATATATTTATGTATATATTTTGCTAATAAGAACATCTCTGAACGGGGTTCGACATTGTATTGTCGAAGTTCTTTACATATCGAGAAGATTATTTTTTGAAAAATCTATTCAAAATTAAATTGAATATTTGGTTATCCGAAAAATACGGAACATTTTTCAAAAAGAATTTAGCAAAAAAATGAACTAAATTTATTTTATTTAAAAATTAATTAATTGAGTCTATAATTAAAAAAAAAAAAAAANTTTATTTTATTTAAAAATTAATTAATTGAGTCTATAATTAAAAAAAAAAACATAAAATTTTGTTTTAATTTTAGGATGATAAAATGACAATTTTGGCACAATTATTCTGGCTGTCGGTTTCACTGCTGGAAAGTGATTATGAACATGAATTCATGCTGGCTATACGTTTACTAACGCGTGTGTTGCATCGCTTGCCATTAGATCGCCCCGATGCACGAGATAAAGTAGAAAAGCTACAACAACAGCTCAAGTGGAATACATATCCAGGTGTTCATGCACTCCTGCTCAAAGGTTGTACACACAATAGCACATATGAACCCACCATTACGTTGCTATCACAATTTGCGCCCTTGCTCAACTTGCCAGTCTGCGATCCCACGCAAAGCTACGCCTTCCCCATGAATGTGATCGCCTTGTTGCCCTATATGTTATTACATTATGAGGACGCCAACGACATATGTATACGCAGCGCTGAGAATATAGCACAGGTATCTTCCGAATTGGGTGCCAAATTGGAAAACCTGGGCACAGTCATGACACTCTATAGTCGTAAAACATTTTGCAAAGAATCCTTTCAGTGGACCAAATGCGTGGTCAAGTATTTGCATGACACTTACGCACATTTGGGACTGCATATGCTGGCCTTTCTCATAGAGGTGCTAGAAAAAGGACCACAACCGGTCCAAGTCCCAGTATTGAATGTCATACATTGCATACTGCACTACGTAGATTTATCAGCGCCACAAGCTCAAACAATTAATTGTGATTTATTGCGTGCTGTTGGCAAATATTTGGATGTAAGCAAAGATTTTGAAAATTGTAATTAATAATTATATCCTCTCTTTTTTTCATGATTAGACCGTTTACTGGAAAGATGCTTTAAAAATTCTTAAACTCATTGTAACGCGAAGCTCCTCATTGCAAGTGGTGCCTCCGAATGAGTGTGGCAGCAATGCGCTCTCTTTTCCTTTTTATGGTGCATATCCAGACTCGGATATGTTTTGCAAAAAGGAGTTGGCTGGACGCACTATGGAATTTACATTTGATGTTTCTCAAACCCCACTTATAGGTCGACGTTTATTGCTTAAAAGCGATGAGTCGTCAAACAACGTGAACAACGCACAGGCAATCATCACACAACAGCACCAACAGCAACAGCAGCGACAACACAGCGCAGTAGGCACACCGAATTCTCCTCGTAGATCTGCCAGTTTGTCTCCAGCGGATACGGTTTCGTTAAGCAGCTGGAAACGACCCTGGATGTCACAGAGTCGTGTGCGTGAGTGCCTAGTAAATTTGCTCACCACTTGTGGACAACGTGTGGGTCTGCCAAAATCTCCCTCGGTAAATATACTGTCGCACATANCTCACCACTTGTGGACAACGTGTGGGTCTGCCTAAATCTCCCTCGGTAAATATACTGTCACACATTGAAAGTGTTATTAGCTTTTATAAAGATTTTGAAATGATGAATGAACGTCGAATTTGATTCAATGAAATAGCATTAATGATTAATGAATTTTTATTTTTAATGCTTACATGATGAAAATTTCTCCCTTTTGCTTGGTCTTATCATTTCATTAATTAATTCCATTATCCATGCGTGTTACATATCATTAATAATACTACCGTTATAGGATGATTTAATAAACTCCATTTGCTCCAAGGTAATAATCATATTTTGCTAATTTAGCTGCTCGCTTAAATTACATATTTATTGCACGCACATTTACACGTATGAATACTACTTATTGCACACACTGTTTAATTTGAACTCCATAAACAGATCACATCATGAGTGAATAGCCTCATTGCGAATTATCAGTAGTTTTACGGTTATTCTTTTTTATTCTAATAATTAATAGTTTTGACAAAAAAATTGCAAAAATCCTGGAAATGTAAATTAAATAACTAGTGTTAAAGCAAATTGATATTAGGGGCGAACCCGAATAATAATATCAAAAAAAAAAAAACTCCTTGAACCAACATTAAAAATCAAAAGATTGCAACATTTAAAAAAAAATGAAGAATATTCAGTTAATTCATTCGCCGATTACCGAAAATAAAACTATTATTTTGTTTTTCGGATTACTTAAAATAACTCAAAAATATTTTGAAAAAATTAAAAATATTCGAACTTATTCTTTTTTAAAGTAGGTAAACATATTTTTTTATCATTTCAAGTACCAAATAATTGAAAAGGAAATGCATTGATTACTAAATTATTAGATGAAAAAAGTATTTTTCAAATATTTAATTTTTGTTTTTAATATTTAGAGACTTCAGCGCTTTTTTATCATTACGTAAATAAATTGATACACTGCAATCTGGCTAATCCGACTCCTACCTAGTCCGNCGTAAATAAATTGATACACTGCAATCTGGCTAGTCCANCCTACCTAGTCCGACTCCTACCTAGTCCGACACCTCTATAATCCGTTAATTTTTCTGATTTCAGCCAGTCTGGATACTTCGGCACAGNTCCGACACCTCTATAATCCGACAATTTTTCTGATTTCAGCTAGTCTGGATACTTCGGCACAATCTCTATTAATCGATAGTTTCACAGAATACTTGTACATACGTACAAATATACTAAAGACATACACACATTCGTACAGAATTTTTGGATTTTTTATATTTCTATGTCGGATTACAGAGGCTTTGTCGGACTACAGATATCAATATTTTCGCCTCTATAGTCCGGAAAACTAGATACACCGACAAGTTCTTGCAAACGAATTGTCGGATTAGCCAGATTACAGTGTATTAAAAATACTTTTAAGTAATAAAGTTTCTTGATTGTTTTCTTCTTCTTTGATTAGTTTCTTTATAACGTTTAGGAAGACTTTTAAAAACCATTTAAATCAGTAAAACTAATATATAAAAAAATTCCTTTTGGCTAATATTTCGCATTCAATTTTGTTGTGAAATAAACATACAATACAATATAATTTTGCAAACAGATTTTCTCAGTTTTGTTTGGAACACATTTTTGTTTGGCTTGAATTCGAAATTTTGATTTTATATGACTGTGTATAATGTATATAATATTGTTTGAAATTATTAGGTCATATTCAGTCAATCTTCCGACTTGATGGAACGCCAATCTTCAGCTGCATCATCTACAGAAGAAACCTCTGGGCCACAGGGAGATTTGAGTAGCGGATCCAGAAGAGATGATGGCCAGCCAGACTTCACAGTCTTTAAAGATTTTGACTTTCTCGAATATGAAGACAGCATTGCTGGCGAGTCTACTGACAATTTCAATTGGGGTGTGCGCAGACATCAGATATACGAGGGCGATGAAGAACGTCTGAGTTTGAACGCGCTTAGTGGCTTGGTAGGTACCAGTAGCAGCTGTCTCAAAGGCGGTCATTCTTCCACGCTAGAGGATAGTTTTAGTGACAAGACTCCCATTTTGAATAAACGTCGTCGTCAGCCAGCTGATGATTCTTCGGATGAAGAAATTGAATCAGAGTCTCCCTTAGATGAAGATCAACGCGCTGGTTCTTTTATCAAGAGCGCTTTCAATGTGAGTCTGGGTCCACCCTCTTCACTTTCACTGCGAGAGCGTCGTCGTCGCAATTCAGTGTCACGCAGCGATACAAGCGGTTCCAGTGCCGGTGATTTAGGAGATATCACGCCTTGCAATGCTTCGCCACACTTGCCAAGTGGTATCTTGCGTTTTGGCGCACCTTTACGTGATGAAGTGGAAGAGAATTGGCGGAAACAGCTACAAGCCATGCTTATTAATCAACCCTCTACTCATACAGCAGAGTTACTTTCGCAATTGTATAGACTCATCAAAGAGCTGACTTTCAAGACAATCAGCTTAAGCAAGGAAGCAAAAAAATATTTTTCAGGAGTTGGCTCTCAGCTGGGCAATCGCATATCGCTATTTACAGATTTACTCAGCTCGCGTGCTGATCCACCGCGTGTCTGGTGCAATGAACTACAGATAACCACACCCAGGCTTTTTGAAACATTGCGTTTTAACGTGTTGGAAGTACAAGAACATTTGGAAACTTTTTTTGATCGTNCAGGCTTTTTGAAACATTGCGTTTTAACGTGTTGGAAGTACAAGAACATTTGGAAACATTTTTTGACCGTAAAGATCAAGTTTTAGAGGTAATAAAATATACTTCATTTGAAAAAAAAAAATTANTTTTTTGATCGTAAAGATCAAGTTTTAGAGGTAATAAAATATATTTCATTTAAAAAAAAAAATTTAACAAATATGAAATATTGTTTTTTGTTATTGTCATTTAGTGTTTAGATGCCGTTAAAACATCATGTAAATTTTCGCTATTTAATGGTAGCGATGTGGCAGCATCAAGCACAGGTTCCGGTGTGGGTAACAATACTGAGTATTATCCTTACGATGCTGCAGCAGCGGAAATTACTTTAGAATTAGGTCGCGCTCTTTACAAACTGATGTTCCAATTATTGCTGCTTATTGAATCTCATCATAAAATATCTTCGAATGTGGTCAATCACTTTCGTTTGAGAGAAAATGTAAGCTGATAGAAAAATCACTATCTTTGATATCAAAAATATTTGTATGTAATTTTTTTAGATGCAAGATATATCCGATTTGTATGCTTTGGTACGTGATGCGCTGGTTAGAAGCATTAGTGAAGCAGAGCTAGATTGTTTGGACTCATCAACTTCTACAGATGGTGGCGAGCATACACCCACTCCTTCGCCCAGCCTGCCCATGTCACAAGAAGAGTTTGAAAGTAGCTTGAATGAACTGATTGAGGCGCAGCATTGGTCAGACGCCATTGCGCATGTCCGACAAAATAAGCGTGTTTCACAACTTAGTGCTTCAAATCCAAATATGTCTGTGTTCGCATATAACAATTTAGATACGCGTCTTAAATTTGATGAAATTACTGTTATTTTGAATGCTTATGCGCAGTCCATTATACAAGATCGTGCAGAAGCCTTCATTGTGTCCAAATCAGATTCAGAGCTGTTTGAGGTTTATGCAATACTCTCTGAAAATCTTTATCATGTTTCGAGTGCGCTCACTAACATGGAACTGACTATGAAACATTATTCTAATTCCACAACTCTTCCAACGGTTATTAATAGCGCCTCAAGCACATCTGTGGTGACCGTGACTTTACAGCGTCATGACAATAGCGAGAACGTAACAAATCTTTAAAATCACACCAAATCATTCCGAAAATCCTACATAAGAAGTGTTTTTTTTTCTTCAAATTTAAATTATTATTTAAATAAAATAATATAAATTAAATTATATTTATATTACCTACCTATCTATTTACATAATTACATACTATATCATTATAAGAATTTTTATTTTAAGAAGTGAAAATATAAACGAGACTTTAAGATTATTTATTTTTGACAAAAAAATTTCATTGCCTGGATGGATGGACAAATAGTATTTTCTATGTATAGCTATCAGTGTTTAACAGCTCAAGTAGCTCACAGGATATTGATATCGAAATTGGATGGAATTGGGATTCATCCTAATTTAGTTAAATGGTTGGAATCGTACCTTTTGAATAGGACATTCTGACATACTTCATGGAAGCCATGTAGGCCCCTTTTGTTTATATTATTTATTAATGACCTCCCTCATGAACGCTGACAATGTTAAACTCTTTCTGTCTTATGACAACCAGCCTAACCTTTTGCAACAGGACCTTCTAAATCTGCATAACTGGTGCGTTAGTAACCGTATGCAACTTATCCTCAAAAAGTATAAGCATGCCTGCTTCAGTAGGTCCGTGTCAAAGTCTTACGTCTTCACGCTGGCTGGCACCCCACATGTGACACATTTGTGGACTTGGAAGTGGTTATGGATATGAGACTAACGTTTCATACCCGTATTGACAGTATTGTCAATAAACCGTGCAGGGTGCTAGGTTTCTTGAAGAGGTGGTCTAAATAATTCGAGGACGTTTACTTGCCAAGGCTGCTCGACACTTCATTAGTCAGACCTATTCTTGAATATGCAACTGTGATATGGCAGCCAAATTATCAGGTGCATATTAATAGAGTAGAATCGGTTCAGTAACAGTTTTTAATTTTCTGCCTTAAGATCTCTCTTGAAACAATAGTAATAGACAGCTCCCTCCCTATTTTAATACGTTAAAGTTAGTTAATTTATTACCTTTGTTTGCTCTTAGAGAAATGTTAGGATCAATTGTCATTTATAAAATATTAATAGGAGCTATAGACTCTCCTGCTTTGATTTTCAACATCTGCATTAGTGTTCCCAGTAGACCCACTAGATCCTCAGTACTAATTAGTACAACCTATTCAAGAGTAATTTCCTTAACTATCAACCTTTAATAACTGCTTGCTTATCCTTTAACAAAATATATCATGTAATTGGTTTCAATTTAACACGAGAAGCAATCTCAATGGATTTTCTATGAATACGGTTTTAACTTGTGCTGCTATAAAGTCAGAACTTCCTGTACTTAGCGGTATACCTCGGTTGTGGTTTTAGTAGAGTTTAGATATCCACACTGTCAGTGGACCCCGTAGGTCCACTGGTGCCTTTTGAGGTTTCCAAAAAATAAATACCTCTCTTTTATTCCATGTTTTTTTTTTTATGAATAAATGATTATTTTAAAAATATAGTGTGATTTTAGTTTTATAATATTATAGATTTATTTTTTTAAACAAAAAATTTACAGTTTATTATATTTTGGATCGGAAAATCCTACTCCTCTTATACGTCAAATATTTATACCCTACCACCTAATGAACTTCTGCAGCTTATTGAAAATAAATGATAAAATTTCCAAAAGTTTCAAAATTAAAAAGAATCAAAGAATCGAAACGAAACACATTCTCCTATCGTTTCGAACTGCGAACCAAACTGTATACATTTGCATAACCGGATCTCCTCGATTTTTTGTGTTAGTTTGTATGTTTGTCAACAATTGAATAATCGATTCATAAAATATCGATTTCGATTTTTAGACACACTGTCTTACATCTCCAATTGATATTAATTTATGGCTTATCGTTGTTAATTGAAAATCTACCTGATGTTATTGTTTTAAATGAAAACATAAAAAAATTCGCTCAAACAATATAAATTATGTAAAATAAAATAAATAAATTTCGAAAAATATAAATAAAATTTTTTTTTTTATAAAATTAAAGATACAACACTGCATTTAATTGACAGCACAAATGACATCTAAAGTGACATAATTTGGAAAGAGCAATAAGAAAATAATTCAACAGCATTTCAATGCGCTGGTATCTGGATATTAAATTAAATTAAAATAAAAAAATGTTTGTTTCTCAAATTGAGCGTTTACTAAACAAGTGTTAAGAAAAGAAAAACAATTTGCTGATAAGTTTTTTAAGTTCAGATATAACAACAACAACAAATCCACATTAATCAAAGACACCTAGTAAACGAGTCAGCAGCAAAAAGCAGTAGGACCATATACTAATAATAACGAACAGTGAATAAAACTTTGATAAAATAAAGCATAAAATGTATGAAAGAGAAGTTCAATTTGTGAAGTAAGCGAAGAAGCAATAATTTTTTTATTTTCTATTAAAATATCTTCAATTGAAAAATAAGAAAAAAAAAACAACAACAACAAAAAGCAACATTATTTGTGACCTATGTGTGTGCATATGTATGCTCTGGTGGAAAAAGTGTGAGTAAAAATATGAGCAAAATTTATTATACAATAAATACAAATAAATACATATTTAAATATTAACATACATAATTAGTTAATAATGGATGTACCTTCAGTATGTTTGTACCTATGTACCTATTTATGATCGATGTGAGTATCGATGAAATGAATGTGTTTGCGTACGTATATTATGTACCTAGAAGGCGCCTTCTGATCTTACCGGTAGTGTTTTTCTATTAAATAGCAGCAAACCAATTTAATTAAGTATTTCTTGCAACTTGTTGCTTATTTTGTTGTATACCTAGTTATATCTCAATAATAACTTAATTTTTAAAATACAAATCTGTGTTTATGTAGGTAGGTCTAAGAAAGTTTGAAAGTATTTACAAATATGCAAAAAAAAGCTCTAGGTAGGTAGATAGGTATGTAGTTTTGTAGATAGATATATAGATAGGTATATTTTGTAGAAACAGTGCCAATCACACTTGACTATTTTTTACTCAAAAATGAAGTCATTGCCTATAGATATCTGTCATGTGTTATAAAACAAGAACTAAAAGTGCAAAAATTTGAGGTAGTGCGCAGAGTGTTATTCTCAGACTCTCTCTTTTTCCGTGTTTTGACTGGTGTTGGAAGTTATACATGCTACTTACATATGTATAAACCTAATTGAAAAAAAAGCGAATAATTAAATGTTACATTTATAGTTGCTTCTTATTGAGTATAAATGACATTTGCAAACGAAAGCAACTAAAAAAAAAAAACTAAAAAAAAGTTGCTTATAAACAAAGAAAGAGACAAGGTAACAACATAAATGACTACATACCTAAACTTATTATAGTATAATATAAACGTACATTTGTACATGTGCTGAAAATTGAACATCTGTAAAAAGATTGTGAAAAAATAGAAGAAAAACATTTGCGGTTGTTGTAGCTATTTGTAAATATTCAACTATGCTTTCCATGTTTGATAACAACTAGAAAATTAAGGCACAGTAGGCTTTGCTTGGCTCTGCTCTGATAGAAAACAACAATAAAAAAAAACTAAACATTAAATTTATTAGAAGTGTTATTATTATTCGAAAGACTGTTGACGTAATACAATCTTTTTTTTGTTGCTATTTGTTCAAAATTAGAGTAGGTATTTGTTAGTCATATATTGTGGTGTGCGTTTTATTCTTAAAGTTTAGTTTATTAAATATATCTACAACAACAATAACAATAAGTATTGTCAAATATAAATAAACAACTTCCCTTATTCGGTTGTTCCGGTGAAGTAAGTGACTTCATAAATACAAATTTCAACAAAATAACTACTTAAGTATAAAACATTTCAATTGAATTATAAAAAAAAATCGAATTCTCACCAAAGTATAGNATAAAACATTTCAATTGAATTATAAAAAAAAAATCGAATTCTCTNTCTTTGCAAATATTCGCGGTGTATATTAAACAAAAACAACAATACCTTGAGGAAGGCTACTAGGGTGGTAAACATTCTTATTTGATATGAGAGTTATCAGCTGGAGTTGACATCAGAAGCTGTACAAGTTAGCTTAAGAAATTAATATTATGTATTAAAAAAAAAAGNTACTAGGGTGGTAAACATTCTTATTTGATATGAGAGTTATCAGCTGGAGTTGACATCAGAAGCTGTACAAGTTAGCTTAAGAAATTAAGATTATGTATTTACAAAAAAAAAACACCTATGTACCTACGTTCTTTATATTTATTGACATGGAATGTAAAAACCTAAGTTTTGAATTTTGTTACGTTTACTTGAAATTTTTCATTTCTACACATCTTTACATGAAATGTAAAATTGCACAAATAAGTTATTTTCGTTTTATAATTTTAGATATATTTTTTTTAAATAATATTTTTGTTTCACTTTTATTCTGATTTTATGAAAGATTTAATCAATTAGAATTAGTTTAAAACAATAACGTATTCTTATACAAATTTAATGTATAATGAATTATAAAATAAAACACATAATGACATTCATAAATGATAGCGGGTTTTAAATAATTTCAAAGATTCTTATAGAAGAGTTGCCAATAAATAAAGACAGGAACTTGACTTCTTTCAAAATTTAAGCTGTAAGTTCTTTAGAAAATACACCAAAATATTTAATCTTTGATGTCTTTTGATAGCTTACATTGTGCGAAATTTCTTTTTCAAAGAGAGAAAACTTCATATAAAACAATATTAGTCCTAACTTTCGAAAGCCATAGTGAATAGCCATAGTGAAATTGAATTGTCGATACACAAGGTATATAACTTGAATTATACTTTTCGTCCTTTCCCGGAAATTTTAACATAATTCGAAATTACATATTTTATTTATATGAATAAATATATAATCCTTATAAATTTATACATATGTATNCGTCCTTTCCCGGAAATTTTAACATAATTCGAAATTACATATTTTATTTATAAATTTATACATATGTTTATAAGGTACATACAAACATACATACATATGTGAAATTAGGATCCTTTTTGGTTTAAAATGAATAATAATTCAAATTCGTATAATGAAACACAGTCGCGTGAAATAAAATTTTATAGATACATCAAAATCGTATTGGAAAAAATAACAATCGTATAAATATTTTTCCTTAAAAAAATTTGACACACAATTTATAAGTTTTATATGTTTATGTCATTTACATATAAGACATTCATAAGAATAAATAGCCTTACTTTTACATCTAAATACAAAATTATTAATATTGTTTCTACCTATATATTTTAATAATACATACAGCTAAAATTCGGAAGATTATAAAAAGTTGAATATATTTGGGAAACGGAATAGCAGCAGACTGATTTAATAAAAAAGACGAAATACATCATTTACAATGGCGTACCGAAAGCCAACCGATTTGGATGGCTTTATAGAACAGATGCCCAAAGCAGATATGCGTGTGAAAACGCAACTGGCCGAGGATTTAGTAACATTCCTCACTGATGATACAAACTCAATTGTATGTACGGATATGGGCCTTTTAGTGGACAATCTCATGCCATGGCTAACTGGCAGTCATTTCAAGATTGCACAAAAATCCTTGGAGGCTTTCAGTGAGCTTATCAAACGTTTGGGCCCAGACTTTAATGCATACACAGCCACTGTACTGCCACACGTGATCGATCGCTTGGGAGATAGCAAAGACACTGTCCGCGAAAAGGCGCAACTATTGCTACAAAATCTAATGGAATATCGCGTTCTAACACCACAGTCCCTATTAGACAAATTGTCAAATACCTGCCTTAAGCATAAAAATGCCAAAGTACGCGAAGAATTCTTACAAACAATTGTCAATACTTTGAATGAATATGGAAATACGCAAGTTTCAGTGCGCACCTACATACAACTGATAGCCACACATCTGCTGGGTGATCCAACAGCCGTAGTGCGTGACAGTGCCATACAAACTCTTGTAGAGATTTACAAGCATGTTGGTGAACGGATGCGTTCGGATTTAAGGCGAATGGAGGATATTCCAGCAGCTAAGTTGTCATTATTAGAGCAAAAATTTACACAAGTAAAAAATGAAGGACTACTTTTGAAATCCGCCTCTAATGGCAGTAGTGCTGATGCAATGCATTCCACAAATGGCGGAGTAGACGAATCGGATTTTATACAAACGCATACAAATACAAATACGCATACAGCGCCGCAACGCACGAGTCGTTTAGTCAAACGCACAGGATCCGCCACCACGGCCACATTGACAGCGACACGTGTGCCCATTAGTCGCAGTGAGCCGGCAGATGCTGGAGCGCTCACCATGGACATATTTGAGGCGTGTTTTGAGCAAGTGCCACAATTGACTGTGTTCAGCGGCAAAGATTTAGATGATGTGTATAAGCAGATATTTGGCATCATCAGTGATAAAAATGCAGACTGGGAAAAGCGTGCAGAGGCCTTGAAAAAGTTGCGCTCATTGTTGATAGCAGGCGCGCACACACAATCACAATTTACAAATCAACTCAAAGACTTGGCCATATGCTTTTTGGATATTTTCCGTGAAGAATTACGCTCACAAGTGATACGTGAAGCTTGTATCACAGTTGCCTATATGTCGAAAACATTACGCCAAAAATTTGATCAATTCTGCATTAGTTTTTTGGATCAGCTCATAATGCTCATACAAAATTCAGCTAAAGTTATTGCTTCCAGTTCTTTTATAGCGCTCAAATATATAGTAAAGTATACGCATGCGCCTAAAATCATCAAAATTATTATAGACAATTATCAGCAATCCAAGTCGAAGGATATTCGCGCTTCTTTATGTGAAATACTCTGTCTGCTTCTGGAGGAATGGCCCACCAAGTATTTGGAGAGACACGCAAATTTACTGCGCGACACCTTAAAGAAATCCATTTCAGATGCAGACAATGAGGCGCGTCGTCATTCCAGACGCGCCTATTGGCTATTTAGACAACATTTCCCAGATTTGGCTGATACAATTTATGGCACTCTGGATATAGCCACACAACGCGCTTTAGAGCGAGAACGTGATGGCGCCAACAGCAGCCAACCAACGCCCACCACCAGCAGTGCACGATTTTTACGCATGGCTGTTGGTGGCCTCAGTCACAAGCCTACAGTGACAGCAAGAAGTGTGTCCGCTGTGGACTCTGCAGCAGCGCAACGAGCCAAAGCACGTCATCAATATTCTTTATCGGCGCGCAAGAAAGTGCAGAATACCAATAGCCTGACGAGTGCCAATCAAAGTAGCAATGTAACTGGTTCGCTGCCGCGTCCGCGTTATGGCATGGGTGCCATGACAGCGAACGCCGCCATAGCGGAGCCTGCGGGCCGCACACGCAGTCGTTCGGGCGTGTCGCAGTCACAGCCTGGTTCACGCTCCACCTCGCCCAGCGCCAAATTACGTGATCAGTATGGAGGCTATTATAAGCCAATAACTGGCACAATACCGAAAAAATCCCTGGGAAGTTCAGGCATACCAAGGAGTTTGGCTAATTCACGCGAAACTAGTCCCACGCGTGTAAATATGAAGCGGTCACTGTATACAGTGGGCAATACGAGTGGACAAAGACGTACGCCTGAGCGCAGCACGCGTCCCTTGGCTGCCATGCGCCTGTTGCAGCAGAGCCGTGAAGCGGAGGGGCTTTTAGGTGCAGATATGTTGACACAAGAGGATTATACCAGTGCAGATTATGGCAGAACTCCGCGATATGGTAGAAAGTTGTTATCGCGTGAGGAGTCAGATGATTCTGAAGCTAGTTCAGTGTGCTCGGAGCGCAGTTTTGAATCGAGCTATACCCGCGCTCACAACTCTTCATATTCACTGTCTGGGTCTAGACAGCGCTTGGATTGGAGTGGATCGCGTGCGGTGTGCGACGATATAGATACTATCATACAATATTGTGCGTCAACACATTGGGCTGAACGCAAGGATGGTCTAAATTCATTGACACATTATTTGTCCGCTGGCAAAGAGTTGAACGCTGCACAGTTGCAGAGTGTGCTGGATATGTTTAGGAAAATGTTTATGGATACGCATACGAAAGTGTATTCGTTATTTTTAGATGCTGTCACAGAGCTCATACTTGTACATGCCAATGACTTGCATGATTGGTTGTTTATACTACTCACACGCTTGTTCAATAAACTTGGAACGGAGCTGCTTAATTCCATGACTGGAAAAATATTGAAAACATTGCAAGTGAGTTCGCATCATTATTAATTTTATGTTAAGTAAAAGAGGTACATAAACATGTGCAAATTCTTCCATTTTTGATCGATTCTCATAACTTACATATATTTCTTTTGATTTTTTAAAAATTTGGTTCGTTAATTGGAAATTAATTTCAAATACTTGCCTTAAAANACTTGATTTAAATTTGTTTGAATTAACAGATTTTATGTTTTCCAACAAATAANATCTTTATTAATTTTATGTTAAGTAAAAGAGAGTAGATAAACNTAATTTTATGTTAAGTAAAAGAGGTACATAAACATGTGCAAATTCTTCCATTTTTGATCGATTCTCATAACTTACATATATTTCTTTTGATTTTTTAAAAATTTGGTTCGTTAATTGGAAATTAATTTCAAATACTTGATTTAAATTTGTTTGAATTAACAGATTTTATGTTTTCCAACAAATAAGAAACCCTTCTTCGTTTTCAGAACATAAAAAGTCTGCTTTTGAATGAGGATGTCAGGTATTTTTTTTCGGGATACGGATAATAATTTTACCGGTTATCACGCTATTCGACATATCCCTAGTTAAAATTTAAANTTAATTGGAAATTAATTTCAAATACTTGATTTAAATNTATGTGCAAATTCTTCCATTTTTGAGCGATTCTCATAACTTATATATCTTTTGATTTTTTTTAAAATTTGGTTCGTTAATTGGAAATTAATTTCAAATACTTGATTTTAAATTATTTAAAAAAAAATCAATAATATCAATTAAATTGAAATTTCATCGTTTATTTGGTAGGTTTACTTCTCANAAGAAACCCTTCTTCGTTTTCAGAACATAAAAAGTCTGCTTTTGAATGAGGATGTCAGGTATTTTTTTTCGGGATACGNTTTACTTCTCAACCAAGTAGGCTAGCTAACTTATTTTGTTAAAAATGCTAATAATAATTTTTTTTTCTTCAACAGGTTGTACATGAATATTTTCCAACAGATTTGCAAATGCGTGACATTTTGCGTATATTATCAGATAACGCTCAAACGCCGTGTATTAAAAGCAAAATAGCAATGTTAAAATTCTTAACAGAATTGGCCACAACTTATTGCCAACCAAGTGATTTGCCAGCGGTCGATTACAGTGGTGGAGGCACCGGCAGCAATAGTTTATCAGTAGATCGCGCCTTGCTCAGAATAGTGCAGCTATGCGACAATCATAAGAGCCTGGAGATGAGTGGTCAAGCACGACAATGTTTGGTCGCATTATACAATTGCAATACACCACAAATGACCAAATGGCTAGCAACGCTACCGAAATCAGCACAGGACGATGCTAAAGGCATCATACAAACATTTTTAGAATTTCAAAGCAATTCACCTAATACCACGCCCTTATCCAGTTCGAGTCCAAAACCATTGCAGTCACCTTCGCTGGCACCCTTCACCTCGCTACAAAACACACCCTCCCATAATACTAGTCCACGCTCACGCCAAGCATCTGTAGAGCAAGAGCTTTATTCACATTTGGATGTACAACACAATATACATAAGACCTCGGAAGAAATACGCAATTATACATCCTCGGTTGTGGCACAAGAGCACAACACCACAAATAGTGTCGCTAGTCAGCTCAACAATGCCAATGGATTCAATGGCTATGGGCATGCATCTGATCAACCGGATTCAAATACGAATTCTTACTGCAATTCCAAAACACAATCAGCGGCCACAACCGAAACAAACACTCCAGAAAGTGGCAGCAACAACACCATACAGCCACAAGACTTATCGACTAGAGAGGGCACTCCCACTACAAATGCGCTCACAGCGTCCGTTAAATGCGAAGGTGGTGTAGCCAATGCGTCGAATAAATTCTACATCAAATACAGCATTGCCGATACAGGCGAATTGATAGTGAATGATCAATATTTGGAAAGTGAAATAATCAAAATGGCGTGCGCATTGAACGCTGATGTGCCAATCAAACAATTGCAGGAGACTTTGAATAATTTGAGTGTGTGCATAAAAGGCGGTAATGGTGAACTGCCAAATAAACATTTTAAAGCTATTATGAAAATGTTATTGGCTCTGATAGACACACAACAGCCTGAAATTGTGAAGCAAGCACTGCTTGTGCTATCGAAAATAATACGATGTGAGAACATGCGCAGCAATTGGATAACATTTCTTGAATTGATTTTATTGCGTATCATTGACTGTTATCCGTTGAGTAAAGATACAGCACGTGAAATTGACTTGATAATACCGCGCATAGCTCCGGCTTTGCCACTTCACGCGTCCGTAGATATAGTGAATTCCGTAATAACGACAAGTCCATATCCTTTAAATTTGTGCGCTATTAAGATACTGTCAGAGCTGGCCGATCGTCATGGTTCCGAGTTGACAGAGGCTCATTTAGAGAGTGTTTTTCCAAATTTGGCTAGATTGTCGGATGTGCAACAATCGAGTGTGCGTAAGGCGGCTGTTTTTTGTATTGTTAAATTGTTTTTTGTTATGGGCGAAGACAAGGTGACACCTAAATTCAACATGCTTACTCCAAGCAAAGTGCGTCTGTTGAATGTTTATATAGAAAAGCAGCGTACATCGAGTAGTGCATCAACTAAAACATCATCCGTTGCTTCATCTTCATGATTGCTTCAAACGCAGGCAGAAACAAAGAAATGAATAACTGCCTGAAACAACAAAATTAAATTAAACAGCCGAATAATCAAAATGAGTGGGAATGAACTGTTTCAATATCAATATCAAAATCAAATCAAATTAATTTTTGCGCTCACATAAACATTTGCATAAAAAAAATTTAATTCAAACAAAAGAAAGTGGGAAAAGATGAAGAATAATTTCAGCGCAAAATAACCAAAAAAAATAAATAAATAAAAAAAATTGCATAAATATAAAAATGTAATTTATTTTTATT
>JXHJ01003413.1:4186-18596 GCA_001014935.1 Liriomyza trifolii | reverse complement strand
GATAAGGAAACATTTCGGTCCTAATAACTCTAANTTCAACAACGTGTAGGAAATTTAAAAACGATAAGGAAACATTTCGGTCCTAATAACTCTAACTGAGTGCAAAGTTCTTTTATACAATAATTTTCAAGTAGGTCCTGATCGGAAATAATTAAGAAAAATAAATATATATTAATACTATTTGTTTTTCCCCTTTTAATGAAAATTTCAAAACAAATATATTTTAATGGTCTAATTTTGAAATACACACAAACGCATTGTATAATGACAAAAAATTTAATTCCATGCATTCATTTATACATAAATTAAAATTAACGACCCTGTGCCTTCGACTTGTTTAACTAGAAAACGTCTTATAGGAAAAGCATAGAAGCTTCTTAAATGAAATCGATTTATTTTTTTTATTTTTGAATACTTCAAACCTATTTGAACTTTATTGGAAATTTTGGACTTTATTAGAAGCAATTGGAAATTTAGAATTTTCTTAGGCTTTGGGAAAGTATTTTGGTCTTTATTGGAAAATGTTGGACTATTTTGCCCTTTTTTTAATATATGGAAAAATTAGCAAATTATTCGAGAATATTCGATAATAGTAGGTATAGAATTACAGTACTATAATAGAAGTTTTGCTTTTTAAGAAAACACTCGAGATCCCGGTATCTAGTTACATACATATGTATATTGGAAGACAATCAAACGTTGACTCGGTCTATGCTTTTGTAAAACTGTAAACAATAGAAACTAATAAAGATCGCTCAAGTCCAATTTCAATTTTCGCTAAAATCAGCGAAATGTGAAGTATTCATATTTACATACATAAAAACCAACAAACAAACATGTGTGTGATCGTATTTCTTGTTAAAACGTGAACAGTTATGCTCATATTACAAGTCTAGACAAGATTCGAATCTCCAATAAAACGCGATATAACATGTAAAAATGTATATTAATATATCATATGATTTGTTTAATTTCAAATCGATAAAATTAACTGGTGTCCTCCTTGGTTCCATTTTTTTGAAATATTTTGGAATTATTTGGAATTTTTGAACTATTATGATTTTTAAAGTCCAAAATGACAAAGAATTTGAATAATGAAAAATAGATCAATATATTCAACATTTTATAATAAATCTAAATGTCCAATTTATGAATATATCATCAAAACCTTAAAAAGTTTCAAATGTCCTATTGAGTCTAATGATGGGCAAAACATTATTCAAAAATTTGAAGAAGTCAATTTCATTTAGATAACCTGTAGTACAATTTATTTTAAATTAAAAAAAATTATTATAATTAAATTGAAATTAGTTTGATCTATATGATTACAATTAACCTTGATAGAAACCAATATACATATTTCACTATGTGTAGATAAAATTTCTATTCAAATGCTTACGGATGACAAATTAGGCTCAAATTAAGTAAGAATAAATCACTAAAATATAAAAAAGATTTAAAAAACGAAAAGAAAAGAGAACAAAAATAATTGTAGGCGAATGTGGGTGAAAATTAGAAAAAGAAAATTCTAAGCAAAACAATAATAAATCCATCAAAATATTTGAGAAATTTAAGCAAGAAAAAAATATATATAATATTGTGGGATATATCATCATTTTCCAAAGATTGTCATTAGTAATGACTCATTACAATATAAGTAAACTCATAATTTTCAAAATATACATATTTTCGGGATAAACTTGTCACAAAAAATTGATATCTATTGTAAAAAAATTTAAATTCAATTCAAAAACAAAAAATAGGCAACTACTGTATACATGAGGCAGAAAATAGGCAAAATAATAAATTGAAATATTGATATAAGGTTAATAAGGTTGTTGACATTGAAATGTGCGTAGTGCCAAAATTTTTTATGATGAACCTATTTTTTTTAGATCAAGAAATTTTTTTAAACAATTCCTTTATAAGCCAACCAGTTGAGCAATTGCCTTGAAATCTTATATGGAACAATTTGGTTTAAAATTGTGGAAATTTTTAAAAGGGGTTAAGGTGTTGAACTGCTGATTCTTATATTATAAAAAAAACAAAATGCGCTTTTCAAAAATAAGACATCTGAAACGATTAGTACGTATGAGAAACTTTGCCATAATGACATTCATTGATTAGTGACCGTTGACCGTATGGAAGCCTAACAAAAGATTACTTTTTTAACATGGGCGTATTCAGTTTGGGGGAATTGGGACCACAATAATAATAATATAAAAATAATAAAATAATAAAAAGTTTGCTACACCCATGCTTTTTAAGTTGGTTTTTATACTATGTCACATTGCCCTTAATTAATAATATTTTCTTAAATTTTAAATGAAATAAAATCAAAATTTTATCCAAGTATTTTTTATGCATTCACAGTTTTTCTCTTTTTTTGTTTTTAGAAGCCCACATAGAAAGAATAGTTTTGAAAACAAACATGTTCTAAAAAACAGTTTTCGTTCTCTACACCCAGTAAAAAATATTCGAACATTACTTACATCTTGTTTTTGAAAGACACTAAATTAAAAAAAAAAAAAAAATTATATATAGAAAATTTAAGGTCATATTATCTAAACCCATCCCGACTTCGTTCCTATAAAACTCAGGATTTGAAAATTTTCCAAATACCGGATTTCAGACACAACTCATTTGATTTTGCTTGAAAAAGGTTAAACAATTTTAAAGTTTTCGCTTTTTGTTACAAATTCACACTTATGTATATAATTCGAAGTCATAAATTTTGTGAGCAATTGCAGTATTTATTTTACAAAGTTTGTATAGTCTATGGATTGATAGACAGCGCATTGTCTCACAACTCATCATCTCACAGTTGAAGAAAGTTGAATATTTATACAGAAATACTTTCGCAATTTTTCATTAGAGTGTCTTCGAAGAAAACATCAGTAATACTTGTCACTAGAAAAAAGGTTTTCGGTCATAATTTATTACAATATTTTTCTGGGAGTGTAAAAAATTTCTATAAATTTTTTGGAAACATTCCAATTGTTTTTAATGCAATGGAATTCACGATAACGAGGTGAACATCAGACGCTGTAATAATTGTATAATTGAGTTTACTTGCGAACCTAATAATTTTCATCTTGAATATTTATTCAACCAAGATATATTATCGTTGAATGTGGTCAAGGTTGTTTTTATGCGTACTTGCAGTTATTATTTATGCAGGTGTAAATTACAAAAATTTCATTAAAACATTCTTTCAAGACTTATTCATTTAAAGTTTAAAAGGAAATATTAATTTGAAAATCATTAAGAGGATTTGAAGATACTGAATTAGAACATGAATGAATGTAAAGCAGAAAACATAAATACCATCTAAATAACCTGTTAAATAGTTTTATTCCCATAAGCCAGTGATGGGAAAATATCTATAATAAAAGTCGAAGAGTCAAATCTGCTTTTTAGTTTCAGAACAAAATTACAAAAAAATTCCTATGAATCATTTTATTCCAAAGAGAATTGTACGCTTATGAATTTCCACATAATTCTCAGAAAATGTTCTTTTTTTATATTTTTAAGTGGAAAAGGTAAGAAATATGTATAAGTTTAAACCTCAAAACGGGAATGGATTTTTTTTTTATTAGAAAACATATATTTTAGATTTATTAATCAAATTCTCCCTTATTAACATTATATTATCAATGCAATTTACTACTCCTTCGGCGAAATTGAAAATATAAATTTTATATTTATTGTGAAAAGTTTTAAGTTTTAAATCAACAGATAAGTAAAAATACGTCGTTTTAGTTGCCTGTCAACATTTCTAGCCCTAAATATTCAATTTGAATGAAATATTTTAATTTTTAATAGGCATTTTTGGCTATGCATTCTATCTGTAGCGCTAGCCATTGAAAGTTTTCCACCTCTAATTGTAGCTATAATCACAGCCAGGTATGTCTGCAATGCATGCATGTCTAAGTAATGGTCATATGGTCGACGAAAACGAAGACGATTGTGTGTCAATAACAGGGTTCCAATTTAACTACTATTTTAGCAGAGCTACTTCAATATTCCATGATTTTTTTTATTCTGGTCTGTAAAAAATTTCAGTTTCACTAAATAACTTATATAGACTATGCATCTGAACAAAAATCCAAATCATGGATTTGTTAGCGAGGGGAAAAGGCATAAAGGGAGTAAGCACCACTCTCAATGTCAAGAATATTTCGTTGATCAAAACACGAAAGAAAATAGCCTTCCTCGCTTTCCGCCGATTCCATTTCTGGAGAATGTTTATGTCATATAAATATTAACTAAATTTGACTTCTCATACATTATGTTTTTTTATTGTTAAATATTCAAACTACTGAGGCTTTTTATTTAAACTTGTACTTTTTCTTAATTCCCAAGTTGGAACCTTGGTCAAAAACATTAACATTGATATAGGGATTAAAAAGAAGCATTTATAAGAGTCAAATGACCGTTATCTTTGTCGTTACATGAGATTTATGTATTTGAGTCTCAGTTTAAATTAAAATCGTGAATATTTATTACTTGAGTCGACTATTATTCTATATCAGTAGCATAACTCACGGTGTTATTTCAAATCATTGAAATTATAAAATGTACATATATTTAAATTTTATTGTCTAAATCTTAGACTCAAAATGCGCATTCACTAATAGTTTCTAATATTAAAATTTATTTTGACTTATAGAATAATTTTCTTCATAAAAAAATAGGTTGAAAAACTTGCTGAAGATAGATTTTTTAAAAATATTTTATGAATCAAATCATTCAAGTAATTAATAATTAAGAAATAATTGTCCTGGGTCCAAAGTCTCAAAGTAAAATTTGAATCTGGTTATCCTACAGCTCAATGCTCAGGAAAATAATAAATAGTAATAATTGTTTTATATATATATTTTACATATAACGAAAGAAACATTAGAAATATTCTATACTTTACCATCTATACGCACAACTTTTTCTTGGCTTCGTTAAACAATTTTGCTATGCTTGGGAGTTGCTGGTGTTGTTGGTAAAAACTTTATATGTCCGGTGTTGATGTTGGGCTTCTTGCTACTGTAGAACTTTGTTTCAACTTTGATCATAATATGCATTCTTTATGCATCATCAATGCTACTGTTTTTTTTATGACACGTGTTGAGTCTGTTTTTATTTCAAATGTTTTTTTTTGATTTCTTTGTTTATACTTTTTCGAGTTCGATTTAGTAGATATTGGTTCGATTATTTTATCGAATCGGGTCGTTTTGGCGGATCGTAGTTTGGTTCAGACCTTCAGCTACCAAAATTTATTTCTAAAATAAATAACTTAGTTACATCTTATTGATTATTTNAAAATAAATAACTTAGTTACATCTTATTGATTCTCTTAAATTATTTATGATTGGTATGAATTTGGCTAACAAACAATTGCTTTTATAATAATTTTTTCAAATTAGGTGTATAAAAAATTTACAAATTCTTTATAATTGCATTGTAGACCCCTGTTTTTAAAAAAAAAAATTTAGGTTCAGTTTCGGGTGAGCTTAATGAAATGTCGTTTTTTCCGGTTCAGAACCGGTTTGCATCTCTGGATTATTGTAAGCTGTTTAGCACATGTACAAAGCTACTAAGCAAGTAGATATGTACATACATATTTATTTTTTGTTATTGTTGTTTAATTTTCATTATTTTTTACTGCAATTATTGAATTTTATTTCAAATTCTTGTAATATATTAACATCTATAGTTGTTGTGTTTTCTTGNAATTTTATTTCAAATTCTTGTAATATATTAACTTCTATTGTTGTTGTGTTTTCTTTTATTGATCATTTATAATTGAGCTGAATTGTTGTGCGCTCCAATTATTGTTAAACAACTAAATTTTCTTTATCAATGATTCTGTTATTATTCTTTCGCTTATTTAGAAATAATGAATGCATAAAGTTATGACACAAATTGCAACTAACAATTACACTGCACAACAATCATTTTGGTTAAAAAGGCTCTGGCAATAGAATTTTTCGACATACCGTCGAAAATAAATCAAATCATTGAACGGACAAATAAGTCTACTGATCTTTTTTTTAAGAGAAACTCAAAATATGCATTTAAAACCTTTTAAATAAAGATTTATGAATGAAATTTGAATGTTAAGTTGTAAATCATTAAACAATTACTTTCATCAAAAATAAAAAATTGATTATCACTGTATGGGCAATAAATTCAGATTAATCGCGACATAATATAAGCTATCTTTGAATGTTAAGGGTCAATCGCGTAGAGGTGGAAAGGATCCCGATCATTTGGATAGTTGGTTTATGGGATCTCCCAGAATTCCTCGAACGTTTTGTTAGAAAGATAGGAATAAAAACTGAAACTTGTTGTTCTGTATCATACAGTACTTCCCACTTACAAGCGCTCCAATTTAGAACGCTCACTCTCTCTTTGTTTAATATTTAAGGAAGCAGTTGTAGTCACTAAATATTTGGATTCTAATGAAAATTCAATTATTAGTTAATTACAATTACTAGTAGTTGAAAAATATATGAAAGTACTAAAGTAGTTAAAGTAGAGTTGAAAAAATAGTTTAAAATGAAGTCAATTACTTACTACAATAGTTAAAATTGAATTCAATTACTTTTCCAAATACTTTTCAACTACTTAAAAATATCATGTAGTTGAAAAAGTAATTGAAATCATTTTCAACTACTTTGGTTAACCGAATTTATTTTTCAACTACTAGAAATTGTAGTTAACCATTAATGAGTAAGAAAAGAATTATAGTTGAAAATAGTTAACTACTATGAGTAAAAAAAAAGTTAAAATATTAATCATTACAACTAGTAATCACTACTTTTCAGCTATGATTTATGCATATGTATAAGAAATTAATTTTGCAGCATTTTTTAAGACGCTTGTAAGCGGGAATTACTGTATGAGAAATGAAATACATACAAACGCATGTACCTACATATGTATGTATATAGATTTAAGTAATAATAATATTATGTTGTTTTTTATAGTTTAAGCATAGAATAATTATTATATGTCATGAAATGGTTTTTTTTATTCTTTTACGATAATAAAGTATAAATTTTTGAATTGAATTGAATTGAATTATGTTGTTTTTTGTTGTTGCTGTTTTTTTATGGGTATCAATTATTTATGAGTTGCATATGTTGCTGGAATGTTCACTTCACGCTTTTTGAAGCGAATTCAGCTTACTATTGGAGTTTCTAGTTGATATTGTTGTTGTTTTGGTTGTTCATTTAAAGTTTTTACTGCAAGTTGATAGCCTTGTTATGTTTTGCTGTATTTTTTAATACATAGGAATTTGTTTGTTGTTGACATTTATCTAATTTGCTGATATTATTAAATAAATAAATATTTTGTTCAGGGCTGTTGTTAGGTAGGTATTCGTAGCATTATGCAAACTGATTCATATGCGTATAGTTTTGCCAAGCCACTACTCCAAAATCTATGAATTTTTATTATTATTATTTTTTTTTTGTAATTTCTGTGTTGCAGGTTTTTATTGCGAGTTCACTTGTCAATCGTTCAAAAATATTTTCAGTTTCACAGCTGGTATGTAGGTTGGCAGGTAGGTAGATATAAAAAGTAAATTCCTTAAATTCCTCTTTTTTTTTCAGTATACATTTTTAAAAGACAAATATATAAAACTTTATACAATTTAATTAATTTTTTAAAATTATTTAAATCTTTATTAAAGACCGTTCGATTTTTATATAGGTACCTACTTTTGTAACAATAAAAAAATAAAACATAACATTATTATTTGGTAACTAACATAAAACTTTGTTGATACACAGTCAACTACTTATAATGGAATTATTATGAATTCCAAAGCACTTCCACATTTTGGCGCAAATAAAAATAAAACTTTCAAACAAATAAACAAACAAACAAACGACACCCATTCGTAGCATTGATCAAACTTCCCTGCTATGGTGTTGATAGTTAGTTGATATTACTGTTGTTGCTTTGGTTTGTTTTGAAATACGTAAATGAATATCAATTTTAATTTATACGAACTTCCATGAAAAACTTTTAATTTGTTTATTTTTTCTTATGCATACGAAAACAAAAAACTCGTTTCACTTATCTTTTACCGCACAACCAAACGCTCTGAACGATTACACGATAGTGAATTAATATAAACCACAACAAAACCCAACAAGCAAATGTGAACACGCTTAATTGTTACAGAGTTGCCATAAGTTCAACATTCAATATTGTCAGCTACATGTTGACAAACAAACATGTTGCTAACGCCAGCGTTTGTTTAAATTTATCATAAAGAACAATGAAATACTTACACATTACTCATGCACTTTCTGCCTTGGTGGATAGGTCATGAAAGAATGCACTTTCTACACTTTTCTCTTTACTCTACTCAAAATTGCTGATATATCAATGTGAAGTTAATATAATGCACTAGTCGTATAAAGTCAATCAAGATCTCATATGAAAAAGACTGTCTGTAGATATTTTTGTAAAGAATTCTATTCACTTTCCACCTTTGGTTTGCCCATAAACCTCATCAAAAATGAGGAAAAAAGGTCATAATTTTCTTTTTAAAGACATTATAACTTTTGAAATAACAATGCAATCATGAATATTAATATACAGAAATTTAGACAAATAAATTGTCTATAATTACAATTCATTGAAAATTATGACAAGCAATTAAAATCATAAAGAAAAACGCCAAATTAAACTGAATATTTTGCATATTTTTACAAAATTTTTAATTTCTCATTCGTATCGTTATAAAAATTGCTTTTGTTTGTTTCTATGTAATTCTTAAGTGCTAATCCATAATTTCTCCATGCAAATATTATTTATTGCATGGATAGAAAACTGCGATATTTGGTTCCAAAGTAGATCATATATNATAAAAATTGCTTTTGTTTGTTTCTATGTAATTCTTAAGTGCTAATCCATAATTTCTCCATGCAAATATTATTTATTGCATGGATAGAAAACTGCGATATTTGGTTCCAAAGTAGATCATATATTTATTTTTTGCATGATAGTATTGTCGTATGTTCCGTTCCGTGAGATAAAATATGTTTAACTTGAGTCACTTGAGTTGCATGTCTGTTGCACTCAAAGTAAAAAAGGTAAATGGTCCAATATTCGGCTTTCTCAATGCGCGTCACTAATCATTACATTTGGAAATAACGTGTAAAGTAAATATTCCGAGTCGAAAAGTCATTTCGATCACCCCAAATTATCCGAAAAAGCAACTCTGTTGTTCAGTTCTACAGAGCAATAATATGAAATTTTCAATTTAATTATATTCCGGGTCGTTTTTTTATAAATAGGTTTAACATAGCAAAAAAAATTTCGTTTTTAAAAGCATAATGAGCTTCATTGAAGAATATCGAATGAAAAATTCTAATATCGCTTTCATTGTACAGTATTTACAGAGCGAATTTAACAAATTTTATTTTTTCCTGTTATTGTCATTTGTTTTTTTTTCTATTTAGTTTTTTTTTGACTTTATTTTTAGTTTCCCAATCAAAAATCGTGGATGAGTATCAAAATGGGGTAATAATAACAAGTTAATAGAAAAAGTGAATGAAGGAAAACGACTTAATAGTTATAATAATAATAAAAAAGTAATGGAGTGATTTCGCTCTTTTTGCCCATTCTTTTCAATTACACGTAATGAAATGGCACTGGTAATGCGCTGGCTTCTAATATAATGGAAGAATAATTAATTCTCTTAAATTAAAATAGAAGTAGTTAGATTAGTAATCATTACCAATAAAAATAGTATTTCAACAATTAATGGGAATAAAATGTAAATGTTTATCGAAAAGAAAGTAATGTGTTATGAAAATTGGAGAACATGGTTTAGTGTGAAGGATAATTTTATTTAAAAGTGCATATGATATGCTTGTATATGCAGTATATCTAACCACTTGTTGAAAGTCTGAAGCGCATTATTGCTTTTCATAATAACAACAAGCAAAAACTTGGGGCTTGGATTCATAATGATATGGAAATGTTTATTGCTTTTTTATGTTTCATTTATGATATATGAAAAAAGTACAAAAATACCACAACAAAATCAAGTAAATGGCTATGACAACAATAACATTTAGGTACGTGAGGAATTTACCGATTACGGTCGAAACGAGTGACATCGACGCTTGTTTGCGTACGTACGTACATATTCATCCATAAACACACTTTGGAAACAAAACAATAGCAATCAACATACCTACCGAAGCATACCTAAAGGTTGAAGCGGCAATCACTTACAGTGTGTTTTCTAAGATATTAAACAACAGGTAAAAACGCTACACTTTTCAATCCGTATCGAAATCCAGATTGAGAACGCGACCGAAGAAATGGATTTGATGCGGATGTGTATGCTAATATTTTGATGCGGATTTAAAATGCTTATTCGTATGTTTTCTCATATATGTACTACAATAAAGTTATGATACAAATTAAAATTCGATGGTGTAATTTAAAAAAAAATTAAAGCTCATCTAATGCAATGCACCCAAATGACAAACTACTGATTTTGATATGAATGTAGTTTCGTAAATGATCTTATTGTGGATGCATCCTCAATGTTACTATTTTTGAGTCACTTTTGAAAATTGAGGTTTATGTCCTGGCTTTTAGTACATAAAGGGCGATGTTTTAACGATTTTGTTTATTGTTGGCTATGCTTCAAATTTTTTTTAAGAATATGTGAAAATTTTNACGATTTTGTTTATTGTTGGCTATGCTTCAAAATTTTTTTAAGAATATGTGAAAATTTTGCGTGTCCAAAGGTGAGTGTTTTATTTTTCCAACATTTGCAATTCTCATTATTTCTTATGGATATATGTACTGTTTGCGTTTTTGTTGTTGTTTTCGTTTATGTGTGTACATTATTTAAAAGTCGCTTTTCAAAATGATGCCGCCTTTTGCCGTGTGCTTTTACATACATAGATTGAATTGTTGTGTTTACTTTTGTTAGGTTAATTGACTTAATATATGCAAGACGCCACACTTTAAAATACCTAACAATACCCTGCATTTTCCAGAGTAGGTTCCTAGGTATTTAGTTTTATTTTTAAATTCATTATGATCGTTACATATACATATATGTACATATATACAGTTAAAACTCAATTTATCGAGTTATCGAATTATTAGGGAGAAAAATTAAATTACATACATATGTATATTGAGAGGCTTTAAAAAAATTTATTGAAAGACATCGTTTATCAGTTTCTACTATTTCTGCACCACTTTTGATAGCTAATATAACTTCTTGATTTGTTTTAACGAACATTGAATAAAAATGTTATGACGAGAAATAAATAAATTTAAAATTTAAATTTATGAAGTAAAAGCCAACTGAAAACAAAACAAAGTAATCAAAATCTCCATTGCACATGGAAAAAAATGTGTTTTTGAACACATTTCCAGTTAAAGAGATTTATTTTCAAAGAAAAAGTTCAAGTTACCAAGGGAAACGAAATTAACGCTTTAAAGAAGACCAGACCCTTCAGTTGTTGCGAATTATCGAGGTTCTCGAATTATTTCAATATTCAAATAAGTTTAAGAATATTGAAACTAACATTTGTCTTTAGCGTTGTAACATATAGTTGTAGTAAATAGGACTGGAGAACCGCCGTACAACACCATCAAACCTTGCAGCACAGAAACGGAAGTGGTGGCTCTTATGAGGAATATTCCTAACTAGGGCAACCAAAAAATTGCTTTTGAAACTTTTTTAATTTTAATCTCCAACAAGGTTTAAATAAGATATACATACTGTACAGGAAAATACCTCTAAAATTAGCCATATTTGTTCGATCAATTTATGGCAATTTTTTCAATAGATGCAATTTTTGCAAAATAAAGCAATTTATTAAAAAAAAAAAAAAAACATTTATTGCAAAAAAAATTGCACATAAAAATATATCATTCTGAAAAAATTTATTTTTTTCAATTATGCGTTTGTTTCTATTTGCATGGAAATGTAATTTAATTTGTGTATATTTCAAAAACGGAGTTACCATTTCAAATTTTTTTCTGGTAGAATACTACCAAGTCTACAAACATATGTTTTGCAATTAATGTACAAGATCGTAGTACAATATTACATATAGTAGCATTGCATATGGTAATCCTTTTCAATGTGACGATTAGAATTTGATGCGGAAAAGTTTTGAGGAAATAAACTTAATCTAAATTACTTCTAGTTTTTGTATTTAAATTCGTTGCAGACTTTCCTATACTTAAAACCAGAGCTGGGTAATACTGAGTAGTAATTGTACTAGTACCGTACTTAATTACTTAAATTTTTTGTGATAAAGAATTAAGTATATACTCAGTACTTTCATATTCTCAAGTACAAGTACCAGTACAAGTAAAAGTAATTGAAAAGTACTTGAAAATTTGTCAAGTAATTAAAAGTAATTGAAAATACTTGAAAGTACTTGAAAGTAATTGAAATCAAGTATATTCAATTATTTCCAAGTATTTTCAAGTATTTACAATTTTTAATTCATTTTTAAAGAAATAATCCATTTATTAATGATATAAACATAAATAAAGCAGTTTTTTTAAACTTATAAAAAAAATATTAAATTCTATATTCATCCCTTAAAGAAATTATCGCTGACAACTATCAATAAAAATAGTACTATTGATCATCGCTGAGAAGTTATGAATGATGCAGTTGTGTCATTAATAAATGGATTATTTCTTTAAAAATGAATTAAAAATTGTAAATACTTGAAAATACTTGGAAATAATTGAATATACTTGATTTCAATTACTTTCAAGTACTTTCAAGTATTTTCAATTACTTTTAATTACTTGACAAATTTTCAAGTACTTTTCAATTACTTTTACTTGTACTTGTACTTATAAAATTTTAATTATAAGTACAAGTACAATTCTTTAAAAAATTACTTGACTTAATTCCTACTTGTACTTGAAATTACCCAGGTCTGCTTAAAACCAGAGTTGGGCATATTCCACTACCACTATATTGCCCTATTTTTGAAAAAAAATAGCGGTAGTGGAAAAAATTTTCACTACCACTAAATCAAATAGTGGTAGTGGAAAAAATTTTCACTCCCACTAAATTTAGTGGAGCATATTCAACTGCCACTCAACCTATTATTTGTTTAAATGAAAAAATAAATCCAATATTCGAAAAACGCGCTTGTAAAATTTCATTAGAGTGTTAAGTCGCTACGTCACTGATAATTTGGGATAATCTCTCTTATCATTGATACCGGTTGTTGTTTTTATCATTTCGTATTGTTACTAACAACCTTTTTCTTATATCGTTAATCATAAGTTATGATTCATAACAAGTACCGTTTTCGAATGATATAGTTGTGATTTTTAAAGTGCATTAATTAAAAAACAATGAGTTCTTCCGAAATTGACTATTCAAGTGATGAAATATCTTTTGATCCGATTCACGTGGACGATATTTCAAAAAATTAAAATCTTGTGCATACTTTCCAACTCCAAAATTAAAAGGAGTGAATAAAATAATTTTTAATGAGAAGTTTTTCAAAATTGTTGAAATGGTAAGTATAATAAATAAAAAGTTGTATTATGTTCGGGTATGAATCAATTCAGTCTCTCATTCTAATTTATGTATGTAGTATATANCAGCCCCACACCATTATATTACCTCCTCCATGCTTTACAGTGCCTACACAATACTTTGGATTTAACCTCTCTCCTTTTGGTCGTCTCACACGTCGCATGCCGTCAGAACCCTTAAGGTTATACTTTGATTCATCGGAGAATAGTACTGTATTCCATTTTTGTACTGTCCAATTTATATGGGATCTAGCAAACTCCAATCTAGCTTTCCTGTTCTTTGCAGAGATAAATGGCTTTTTCGCTGGGCGTCTGCTATATAATCCAGCCTCTACAGCTCTTCTCCGAATAGTCCATTGACTGACAGACAAAGGTAACGTCTTTGCTAATTGACTGGAAGTTATAGTAGGGTGTTTTTGTATTTCTCTTTTAATCAAAGAATCGTCTCTAGTTGATANATCAAAGAATCGTCTCTAGTTGATGTAATACGTGGCCTACCACCAGAATGATTAGGTTCAATGCTACCTGTTTCTTCATATTTTCTTATTAGGCGTATAATAACAGACCGATTTATTTGATATTTTTTACTGATTTCATGTTTTGATAAACCTTCTTTAAAATCCCGAATAATATTATGTTTTACTTCGCACGAATATTTATTTTTTGCCATTTTTACGAAAAACTTTCAATCTAATCAGTATACAATAATCAACTGATCTCAATGACTTATAATCAAAGCTTAATTGCTCTCTAAGTATTAAGAAGCACATACCGTTTCTAAATATCCCGTTAATTTTTGAACAAATATTTTAATCTCACAAGCAATGTTATTGATATATTT
>JXHJ01003160.1:2201-13469 GCA_001014935.1 Liriomyza trifolii | reverse complement strand
TTTATCCCACAGTTGTATCATTATAAAAATTCTTACTCTATGGTGCAACCAAGCAATTTTTATAATGATACAACTGTGGGATAAAAAGAATTAAATTAAGGAGCAGACAATACATTAATCAAATAAATGCAAGCAGACAAGTGCAATTACAGTTATGAAGAATAAATTTCCGACATACATACATACGCACATTTCAACATACTTACCTACGCTTATGAATAACACCAACAAGAGATGGGTGTTAAAAGTACTGCTAATTTATTTAATTTTATTTGTATGTATAATTTTAAATAATATTTGTATCCTGCTAAAGCGCTAAATACATAACAAATTTTAAAATGCAAATATATATGTATGTACGTACCAGCGTTGCCACCTTTTCGAAAGAGCTCACGAGGACATAACAATTTTAATATAAAGATGTACATTTTTTACATTTTACATTTATTTAAAAAGTAATCAACAAAAAAATTCATTTATTGAAAAAAATAATAATAATAAGTTTATAAACGTTTCAATAAAAGGAACACATTGTTATCTATTGTTAATTTTTCTTTTTTNATAATAATAATAAGTTTAATAATAATAAACGTTTCAAAAAAAGGAACACATTGGTAAATATTTTTAATTTTTCTTTTTTAATATATACTTTTCATTCGATCTAGCACATTTAAGTACTTGTTTATTGTTTTTATTTAACTTTAATATACTTCACAACTTGAAGTATTGTTGAAATAAATCATCAACTCAGCCTTTATAAGCTATGAAGAGATCGATTTCTCTCTTCACGCCATTTCATATTCATAACACTAATATAGCGTTCAACGTAAGTTGAACTGCTTGAAGTAGATAAAAAAGATACAAAATTTAATAAATTTGGTAGCTCCATAGATTTCAGGATACTGGACCATTTATTTGAATTGAAAAAAAAATTATAATAATAATAATAATTTGAAAAATTTGACGAAACGAGGACAAACTGTTCGTTCACGAGGACGCGAGGACAAATATCAGGAAAGAGGACAATCCTAGTCAAACGAGGACGGGTGGCAACGCTGGTACGTACACCCATGTGAATATATTTGTATGTATATACGTGCATGCAATTCTCTTCGACTATGTTTCGGTTACTGACTATGGACATTACAGAGAGCCTAGCAAATGTTATTTTCGCTAATTTCTTTCTTTTGACTTACTACTTTAAAATTTATGTTTGCAAGCTGTTTATTTACACTTGGAAAAATGAAAAAAAAAAAAAAAATGAGCAAATAGTTCAGGTAAAGTGATTGAAAAGCTGTCAAGATGTTTAAAAAAAATTATACTTGTACTGCTTAATTTTTGTGTGATTAACTTCAAAAGTGTGAATGTTTATTTATTTAATGACAATTAATAAAAAAATGTAAGGCTATTGGCTGATACTTATATGAACTCTTGTTAATGTCACTTAAATATTTATTGTTTTCTTTTAATATCTTATTTCAGTTGAAAAGAATATTTTTAATGAGATTTAGAGTCTTATTTGAAAAGATGCAGTTATTTTAATTTATAATATGAGTAACAATTTGTATTTTTTTTTCTTAATTTTAGTAGGTATGGTACTTGTTTTAGGGAGAAACAAAAAAATCTAAAGATCTTTTTCGAAATTAGGTATGAGTAGCGTTAACTTTTCTCTAAGCGTATATTGGTATACACCAAGTGATTTTACATTCACTTGTTCTGGGATCATTGCCGTACTACTAACAGGAAGGCAAGTAGTCAGGTAGACTGGTAGGCAGCAGGGCGGCAGGCAGTGAAGCAACTTAAAGTTTGGTCCAAACCAAACTAAGCCAAACAGAATAAGCAACCAACTGTTTTGCATTGCATGATGGTGATGGTGATGGTCATGTTGACGGTGATGGTAATGTTGATGACTATGGTCTTTCGTGACCATGGCCATGGTTTCCATTAAACTTGCAACGGCTAACTACACTGACTTACATGCATACATACATACATATATGGATGGTAGATTCAACTTGTTTGCTATTATTGTTGTGTTTATTGTTCGTTGATTCTTAAAGACAATTGTCGGTTTTAGCAATTTTTGTAGTTAAACTTGCACTCCTTTATATATAGTACATACATATGTGTGTATCTATGTAAATAGACATATAAATATGTATGTTTGTACAAAATTGATATGAATTTTGACTTTTTATATATATACTACCTTACCACTATTAATACGTATGGCTAATAACCCACTAGCCAATNAAAATTCTAAAAAAAAATATTTGGAAGAGCCTAAGAACAATGATATTATAGTTTTTTGAACGTTTATATGTAAACATCATAAATTAGTTTGGTTTTTCTTTTGATTATTTAAAATAAACATCATTAATTATATTAAAAAGGAATCAACCCCTAATAATTCGTAAGTTGTTTTTGTACATAATACATATATTTTTGAAGTTAGAATTAACATTTTAACTATCTTAAATTAAAATTTAACACGAATTTAATATTTTATAACATCTCCTTTAGATGAAATTCCTTCTTTGCATTGATTGTTCATCGAAGATATCAATCATTGGCATTCTTCTGGTGTAATGGAGATCCAAACTTCTTCAATTTGCTCCCTTTAGTTGGGGTAAAGTTTTTGGTGGTGAATTTCTAAGCTTTCGTTCCATTAAACCCCAATGACTTTATAGTGCTGAGGTCTGGACTTGACAAGGGCTAGTCTTAAAAGTCGATGCTGTTTCTTTGAAACCAGGATTTCTTTCATATATGTGTTTGTTTTATGTAAAAAAAAAATATAATAACATTGTTTTAAGGCTCTATCAAATATTTATTTAAATTAAAAAAAAAAAAATTTTTAAACCCTACTAATTAATAGTGGTTAGGGTACTATATACATATGTACATACACCCAGGGAAAATTTGACATAAAATTTAAAATAAATGGGTTGAATTGATAGAAAATCACATTGAAATCGAACTAATAGAGTTTTGGTAAATTTGATTATTAAAATTGTCAAAATGCTCGGATGCTATAACGAGAATTTTGAATCGAAACATATTGACGATTTATACAATTGTTTTGTTTATATTTTTTGTCAAATCGAACAAATTTTCTCTTCAATTCCTATGAAACAACAACAATTTTTTGGTATGGGGTGAGTTAAACTAAAATTTTGTCAAAAGGAACTAAACTTTTGTCCCTTTGATACTTTTTTTGTGATTTTCACAATTTTTGAAATGACAAAAAAATAATCAAATTTACAAACGAATTTTTCCCTGGGTGTATATTTTTATAATTCATTGATTTTCAATCTATCTATTACTTTATATATAAAACTCTTTTTATCTATTTGGTTTTATTTTTGCGATGTTTCTACTGTGATATACTGTGTATTGGTATCCGTACAGTGTTCCCACATGTTTGTTTGTTTATACTTTATACATATATGTATGTATATGCATGTCTTTTTGGCTGTTAGTATTTGGCAAATAAACTTGATATTTGAAAATTTTGGCTTCCTTTTGGTAAAGTCATTTTTTCAAGTTATCATATCAAGTATAAACATACAAGTTCACATAGAAATTCACATTCACATTTAAGATTAGTTAGTTGGGTAGATACCAACAGCAATTTTGGTCATTGGTGAGGATCGTATGTGTTGTGGTAATGGCCGGCTGGAAAGGAAAGCTTACAAACTAAACAATATATGTATGTACATATCAAGTAATCCGAACTCATAATGAATCATTTCTTTGCGTGCTTTGAATCACATGAAAGACACTCGAGTGCAGCTACTTGTTCTCGAAAATCAAACAACCAAAATTTAAAGAGAAAAGTATTTGTATTCTATTTTCGAGTGATACTTACTTATAATCAATTTGCAGAAGTATTCGTACGTTATATAATATGAAAGGTACTAGAATACGAGTGCTTGAAAAATAAACTAGACTTAATTAAAGATTAAAAGAAAATAATTGAAGTAGTTCTTTTGATTAAATGTTAGGTACATACATTTAATGGTATATTAAATTAGTTTTAATATGAATCTTAACAAATATTCATATAAATAAACACATTTTCATTGAAGCTAATTTATACTAAGCTATCTATGAACCTTTATTCAAAGCGGTTAAGTACCTTTTGCTAGTTGGGTATGTTTTATTCAAGTGTACGTTTGTGTGGTAAAAACTTTTCATTGTTTTGTCTTCGATGATATTGTTGGTGTTGTAACTTTTGCTGCTGTTATTATTATTATCATTGTTGTTGTATTTTAACAGCGCACACAGCATATTCTTAAGTGCGCTGTTGGTGAGCTCCTCTTCAGTTTGTTGCTGACCATTAAAGCGTACGGACGTGTCTGTCTTTTTCAATCAACTTGAAGGTGTTCACATATATCGGTTGTTTTTCTTCTTGTTTTTTGTAAACAATTTTTTAATCGGACAACTGGAAACAATTTGACAGCATGCAACAAGAATGAAACAATTTTAAAATGATCGTATTTTGATTTCAGCTAAAAAAAATAAGAAGAAGTGTATTTGTTGTTGTAATTATTGAATTATGTTGTATTATAATCTAGACAGTCTAAGTTAATACTGACACTCCACCTCTATAATCTACACATATTCTTGTTTTAAGCTGTGTTTTTTTTAAATATGTTTTGTGAGAGTGTATGTGAAATGGCAAAGCTGCTTAATTTTATGTATAGTTAAAAGAAAAACTGACAAAATAAAAAAACCTGCAAAAAAGGAGTTAACAGAAAACCGGCAGTTGAAAGCAGATATTTGAATAATTTTTTATTAATTACATTCTGAATTTAATTGTTGTGAATTTTTCACCTAGAGAGAATTAATAAAGCTTGCTGCAACAAGCATCACTAGGTTCCCAGGCGGCTGCTTGTGTAACGGTACACTTGACACTAGCACATGCTTTACAAGCTTGATTTAAAATGAATTACACTGAAAAAAAAATGCAATACTTGAATTAATTTTTTTTTTCAAACGTTGCGTCTTGAGTTTGTACCTACTTATATGAAAAGGGTAAATTTTTTTAATGGTAGCTCATCAGCAATATTTACTCAATGCTTCCTGCTTGATGGCAGATATTTGTATGTACATAGGTACTTTGGGAAAATACAACCGATAGATTTCACATGTAGACACTTCTTCGCACTCCATCTATAAATTAAAAAGCAAATAAAGAAATGCTAAATAAATAATTTGATTGACACAAGTATTTTTATGATACCTCGCTGCTATAGCGCGACCGAAGTTTCGGTTTCTGCTTTAGTTCACCATATATTCGGTCGTTTTGAATAATTCAGCTTTGGCCAAAAGTACTGCTTATTTTATTTAATATTATTTTTTTTTGTAGTATTTATTATTTTCATTCAGCCACTTTCAAAGTTTTTGATAAAAATAAATACTTTTATTTAATTAAAGATTTTTCTCATTTACCTACTACATATACATATCTGTGGCAACTAATAATAACGGCTTAAGTCAAGTTAAGTTTTGCGATAACAATGTCACAAGTCTGTAATAAAAATTCCCTGAATTATGACGTTATTCTAGCAAACCTTTACTCCACTTAAGCTGTTATTATTAGTTGCCACAGATATGTACATACATATAATAATTTATGTGTTAAGTGTTGAGAATTTTTTATTTACTTTTTATGAATAAAGTATAATTTTTAATTTCAATAGGCCTTTTTTTCATCCAATAAACTGGAAAATTAAAATAATATAGTATACGGCTTCGGCTTCGGTATTTACCNATTTTTTTTTGTAGTATTTATTATTTTCATTCAGCCACTTTCAAAGTTTTTGATAAAAATAAATACTTTTATTTAATTAAAGATTTTTCTCATTTACCTACTACATATACATATCTGTGGCAACTAATAATAACGGCTTAAGTCAAGTTAAGTTTTGCGATAACAATGTCACAAGTCTGTAATAAAAATTCCCTGAATTATGACGTTATTCTAGCAAACCTTTACTCCACTTAAGCTGTTATTATTAGTTGCCACAGATATGTACATACATATAATAATTTATGTGTTAAGTGTTGAGAATTTTTTATTTACTTTTTATGAATAAAGTATAATTTTTAATTTCAATAGGCCTTTTTTTCATCCAATAAACTGGAAAATTAAAATAATATAGTATACGGCTTCGGCTTCGGTATTTACCGAATACAGGCTACGGCTAGCTGCCATAAAATCCCCCACTAAGTGCATAAATATTCATAAGAGAAATGTAGCAAAAAATTCAAACTTATGTGTGTACATAAATACATGTAGAGTGCGAACAGAAAGTTAATCAGAAAATAAAGAAGCTAAATGTTAAATGGCAATTGTGTCAGTCAGTTCCAAATTCATTTCATTGAACTTAAAAAGAAATGAGCGAAACAAAAAAAATAAGTTCACAGCAGCAAGGCAAGTTTGTTGCTAAAGTTTTTTGTTTTATACTGGCAGACTATTACAGACTATTGCCTTGGCAAAGAACATTGTTTATTGACGCATTTACTTTTTTTGTTCGTGTGTAGGTATGTAGCATATGCTTTGATGATCTCTTTAATGGTGTTCCAAAGATTTGAAATTTGTTGAATTTCACTTGTCGAATGCTTAGAATAAAAAAAAAAAAAAAATAAAATCACAGTGTTGAAATTCATAATTTGTCTTGACAACATGACAAACTCATTCACTTACTAACGTGTCAACATTAAAGAACGTGTATGAACAAATAAACAGTTATAATTCACAGGGTGATATGAACATATGCTACTACAAAATAAAAGTTAGTCATTAAACTAAAAAAAATTAAATAGTGTTAAAAATAGACATATTATTGTTACACTTTCATAAATTTCTTATGCTTTGTAATCTCGGCCTGGGCTAAGAAGGTCACTTGCAAAGAAAGTTTTCTTACAAATACTTACAACAACAATAATAGTAATAGTTATAAAAAATAATGTGAAATTTCTTTTAATACATAACTTGTGTACATTTTTTATAGAACAATTGAACATTTTCATGCAGATTGTGGTAAAGAAATTTACAACTCAAACTTTATCTTAAGCTGAGAATACGAAAAACTTACTTCTGTGGTGTGCCTTTTCTAAATCTTTTTCAACAACTGCAACAATCATCATAACAACAAAATCAACAGACAACAGAAGAGAAAATGCCTTCGTTTCAAATATGTTATGAGGTAAGTTGTTATTGTAATTCTCTTCTTTCTTTCTCTCTGTTTCATTCAAATATTTTATTAGTTTTTTTTACAATCTACCATCACAACATTATGATTAGTAGTATATACTTTGTCATACTTAATATGTGAGACGAATCAGTTAAATAAAAGCAGAGGGTAACCAAAACCGTCTAAATAAATCTACAAGAGTTCACACGTCTTCACAATAGTTATTTAAATAAAAAAACTAATTTTGCAAAATTTTACTCACTTTCAATCGAACAAAGAGCACGTTTTTTCAACTTTATGAGCTGTGAAATTGGTTTAGGAGCATTGGATTTGATTTACTTACGTGTTGGATTCTTGAATGCAATTGACGTAAATTTAAAGTTGCATCAATGACTTACTAGTACCTAATACATAAAATACAATGTGTTCAAAGTTTTTAGCAACAATATATGAAATACATATTTATTGATACACAAACATGTATTTAGTTAAAAAAATACAATATTCCGAGGGGATTTAATTTTTGAGTACATAAACAGAAAATTATATTTTTCTTTATTTAAGAATATAATGAATTATTATAAATTTTATTTTTTAACACTTGTTTAAATTTTAATTTTTACTGCATGAGTGTTAATACGTTTTTTTCTTGCATAAATATGCATATGAAACTAGTTATAACATAAATTTTAAGGTAATTTTGGGTATTGGCCCAAACTAGCAACTTATGACTTCAACTCCACAAAAATTATAGAAATAGTCATAAAAGCTTTGCTAACAGACCAGTCTATAGTTTGATTGCCACTATACAACAGGCAGGTTCACTAGGATACATACATTTCAATTTGATTTGATTTTTTAGTACACAAGTAGGAGGTTTTTATTTGTATTTTGCATTAAAAAATTATCAAAAGATACAAGAGGATACCAAAAGACTCAAATTAGTATTTTTTCACAATTTAAATAGTGGGTAGAGATAATGTACCTTTAAATGTATGAATGAACAAATATGTACCTNAGATACAAGAGGATACCAAAAGACTCAAATTAGTATTTTTTCACAATTTAAATAGTGGGTAGAGATAATGTACCTTTAAATGTATGAATGAACAAATATGTATATGTTTGTATAGTTATTTCCTATTGACCTCAATATAAAAAAATTCTTTTGAAATTTGTCTAAACGAAACTTTTAAACTTTAAATCTTAGCATTTTTTTAATGAGAACAAATAAATTCTAATCTATTGAAAGATCTTGTCGTTAGTTTCAAACAATTTAACAGCACTATATACCGTTATCAGTCAATGTATGATACTTGTCGCATGCTTGATATCCATAACACGAGTAAGACTCTGGCCGCTATATTAATCATTTGCTATTAGTATTGCCTTGCTTTTCTTGTTGAATTTGCTCTGTTTTATGCTAATTATAGAGTGATGATCAACAGGCGTGCACAATTACGGTTAAATTTGTTACTCAGTGGTACCCCTGCGTATTTCTTTGTTATGGTTGTTAACTAACCACATATGTATATGCTTTCATTTTTCATTCTTTAAGAATACAAATTTACTACAACCATTCATTCATTCTTTCGTTCCATCGTTTGTTCGTCTCTTATCTTAACTGTGTGTGATCTTTGCTATTGTTTACAATAGTTTTTTCATGCTAACATACAACTACCCATTAAATCTTAGAATTAACTTCATTCATTTATTTATTTTTTTTACCTACATTTGAATTTCCTTAAAACTCATACAAATCAGGTTGACTACAACCAATTTATTTTATTTATAAACATAGTGATAAATGTGTATGGTTATGTTGAATATTACATTCAGTCTTAGGACTTTGAAAAAGAATTTTATAGCAGATTCGTCTAAGAAATTTTGTTAAATTTCCGCAACATGTTTATTTATTAAAATAAGAAAGAATATTGAACAAAACTATATTTTAACAAAATTTTAATCTGGAATAATGGACAAGTTATATAAAATCATATATATTGGAATTTTGACTTACAAAAATTAAAACATATTTTCGTACCTATTTTTCCCAGGGCTGGATATCACTTTGAATATATAGTTTGTAATAGGGTTGTACAGGATAGCAAATATGCCGGATAATCGGATACCGAATATCCGACAAAAAAAAATGAATATCCGGCCCGATATCCTGCGGTTTTATTCATGTGAAGTTTAGTAATAGGTTTTACTGAGATGCAAAAAAAATTTAAAAGAATTTCAAAATCTAAAAAATTTAGCTTTGATATGTCTTCGCGCATCTCCATACTCAGTGAATTTTGAACGTTTGTTCAGCACACCTGGCTCTGTGTAAGCAGATAATCGAAACAGGTTATTGCCAGATAATGCAGAAAAATTCTTATTCATTATGAAAAACTTGAAAATGTTGGATTTCAAATATTAAGAAAATACTGATATTCAATAAAATTGGTTTAATAATATTTTTTTGTGTATGGCAAATATGTAAAAATGGTACTTTTCCATTGTCAGGAACGAATTTACGATTATTCAAATAAAATATGTATATATACAGCAAAACAGTATATAATGCGGTTCTGTTCATTGGCAAACGTAATTGCACTTTTCAAAACTTATTTTCGAATAATATACTTATTGTGGAAAAATAGCAGAAAAGAAAGAAACATTTAAGTCTAATTTATAATATGAAAAAACTCTAAAAACGTGAATGTTCTGTTTTTGTGTGGTAGAAAAGCGATTTCCCGACAAGTCAAATGTTCCTATTTGGTCGTAAATACGGCATTTCTCATCGAATTCTCCCGGACACTTTTGTCAATCCCGGGATTTCGGGACTGAAAAATCTACAATCCCGGGATCCCGGAATTTTTCGGGACTAAAATCAATATTAAAAATAAACGATATATTGTAAAAAAATTTTTATTCATCCTTTATTTCACATTTTATAAGGATATTAATAAAAGGAAAATAATAAAACATGTTATGAACAAACAGTTTTCTTAAAAACATGTAAAAACAGTATCGGGCACGGCTGTCTCGAAGTCTTCTGCGAAGGCTTCGGATGGGTCCTTGCGTTAGATTCGTAGAATTACGTACTAAAAGTTATGTAATACAAATGTTCGTGTGCATGTCGTGTGTCAAGTAGAAGGCGAATTCAAAACAACAAAATTTGAACAATGAGAGAGCATTGATTTGAAAGAGCGTGCTCAGAAAAACTGAAGTAAACTAAGCATTCCCGAATACGTTTTGTTATCATGTTACCTGCTTCATTTTTTTCCTCTCTAACGTGCTGCCTTCACTTATCGGCTGCGGTAACGCTGCAAATTCAAGGCGTTGCAATAAAANTTTTTTTCCTCTCTAACGTGCTGCCTTCACTTATCGGCTGCGGTAACGCTGCAACTTCAAGGCGTTGCAATAAAAGCTGAAATATAGTCCCGAAAGACGTAATTTTACATCAAAATTCTACGTCAAAAATAAAACAACGCTTACTTTTAAATGTGTGTGCAATCCTTTTTGTCTATCATCCTTTTGTTTTTAATATTGCACCACATTTTTTACATTTGGCTGATTCTTCTGTCTTATGAATTAAAAAATGCATCCACAGATATATCATCTAAACTTTTAGTTGGATGTATAATAAAATCCGATAAAAATTACAGAAAAAATTACAAAACTTAAATGTATATAAAAATAATAAAAATAACTTACATGCCATGCTTTTTCACTTAAATATTGCGCACACTTAAATTATCAGCTGTTAACAGCTATTAAATGAATTTTTTTAACAATTTATAAAAAAAACATATACAAAAATTAAGATCCCGAAAATTCCAAAATTTTAAATATAATCCCGGGCAATATGGATCCCGCGATTCGAGATCCGGGGATCCCGGGACTGCCAGTACTAGTGATTACACTACATCAATCTAACTGCATTTTCAAAATGTGTGCATTTTAAAATATTTAGTCCTGATGTATGTATCTTTTGTATATATTTGACAACTGAGTGAAAATATGCATACATACATATAAAGATTATGGAACATTCCCACTTGTAGTTAATTATACC
>JXHJ01003121.1:0-11185 GCA_001014935.1 Liriomyza trifolii | reverse complement strand
AAAAACAGTTTTCGATTACAGAATATGCAATCTATGTTTTTGTACTTTAATGTTTTCAGCCATTATGCCTAAAATTTTGAATTGTGGTTTCCAGGCGTTGATAAATCAAAATTCATTGTGTATTTGCAAAATAAAACCTTGAAGGTTATATTTACTTATATATTTTAATAATATGATTAAGTTATTTTATATTCAGTGACTGTATTTCATAAGGCTTATGCATAGAAAAACATCTATTATTGTATACCTATTCTTTTGTTTTTCTTGTTAATAAAGAATAAAGAATTCAATTTGTTAATTAATTAATTAATAATATGATATTATTTTACAGTTCGATAACAATCTTATAGACATCTAATGTTATATTAAATTTATTGTACTTTGGGAATTTTGTTCCAATCTTTCAAAAAAATTTCAATTGAAATATTCTCAAAACCAGCGCTAACAAATATTTTATCCTTCAGGAATTTAATAAGTAAATATAAAATTATAAAATTAATAACATAAATATGAGAAATAAAAATGTTATTCTTTTAAGGTAAAACTTAGATATGATTCACATTTTCAATTTGTTCCTAACCTATAGATCTGCTTTAACATACAAAAATTGCCTAATGTAAACAGACACACAAGCGATGGTCTTTTTTTGAGTGATCAGACTTTATTACACTGAAGTTTAACAGATCGCTGTTAAATCCAATTCTTTCTGTCTCACCAACGTTAAGCCACATTTATCTAAATAATTTCTTTCTCTCAATTCAATTCCTTATAGAGACTTAATTTTTAGTTACATGTTTTTGTTAAATCGTTGCACATGTTAAAGAAAATCTTAGTTTTATTCTATAAAAGTTCTTTGATAAGAAAACTCAATAAATTCTTTTTTGGCTAAATTTAATTTCACTTCTTGTTATATTATCTCTGTTTCTACATGTCCTTCATACTATAATATCAAAAGTATAATATGTAAATGTTTAAATCATCCTCCTAAGCCCATGTGGCATAGAATAGTTTTATATTAATCATTGTACTTATTTTTGTATTTTCTAAAGTTTTGAATAACAATATTTATCGAATTGAATTGAATTGTTTAAAGCATCCTTGCAGATGTTGCGACATGTTTCAAACTAGTATACTTACGCTCTACATGGGTTATGAAGTAACCTATACATAACCCACTTGTTTGAAACTGCTGTACAAATTTAACATTGCCTTGTCATTTGCCTGGGTTAAGTGACCTAGTTGTGGAGTACCTTCGGGTACTCGCAAACTAGTCCATATGGAGTATCTTGCAAAATTTCAGACTACTTTGATCTCAATTTTGTATATATGTATATACATACATCACATACATTTCTCTTGTGTGCTTTGTTGTTGGAACGGAATGTTATATGTCTGTAAGCAAATAGAGTACTCGTAAGCTACTTTATTTTAAAAATTATGGGTCACCTAATCCAGCAATTTTTGCAGGGATGGATCAAAACAAAAAAAACCCACAAACAATTAAATATCGTAAACTAATTTGATTTACCTCAATATATCATTTAGTAGACCAACATTCAACATGTTGCATTTTTTTATTTTTGAAATAAAAAAATTATAGTTACTTTTGATTTGGTCATTTATGTCAAATTTTTAAGATTTTTACTTCAAGATAAAAATAAACACTCCGGGATCACGATAACCACCGAACATATACATACATACATTTTTCAGATGAATCACTTGAATTTTGATCTAATCAAATGTAACTTTTATAATTTTTACTTAGATTTTTATTTAGATTTTTCAAATGTACTTTATAACAATTAAGGTCCCTGCACTTGGTCAGATTCTTCATACATTGTTAATATCATCACACTTAGTCAAGTGTTCGTAAACTTTGTAAGTAAATTTGAGAATTTCTTCATTGCTTCACTCCTAGGTAAAAAAGGGAAGTATTAGACAAATAATTTTTGGAGACAATAAAGATAAGATGTTTCACTACAAAATGACATTTACATTTTTGTTTTTATATAAAAAGAGTAAGATACGATGTACAGATTTACTGTTTATAAGGGTGTTCGAATACTTTATTAATACATTGTATATAGGACGGCATGCTAGGGAAATAAGNACTTTATTAATACATTGTATATAGGACGGCATGCTAGGGAAATAAACTAGTCAAATTAGCTAAATAGTAAATAAAACAATATCTATTTTATGTTTTTTTCATTGATTGATATTGCTATGCAGAAAACATTGTATAATTAGATATCTTTGTATGTATATCGTATCATATTTTCTATGGAATACTCTTTACAAAAATAAACTATGTATATTTCGTTTCAATACCACTTTCTTATTTAAAAAGAATTTTATTAAATTTTACAAAAATATATAAAAGCAATTTCAAATGGCCAGTTTTTTATGTGGGATTGATAAATATTCTTAATTCCCATCAATAGAGTTATTGTAAAAAATTTCGTTGTTTCGTTGTTGTATGTAAATTAAGTTTCTCGTTCAGCATTCATTTTAAATTAGTGTTTTATGTACATATTGCCTCGTTGGCCAGCATTTCTCTTGACACCGTGCCTGGAGCTAAACGTGTTCGCGATCGACTTCGATTAAGCTGCGCTCGTCGCTCTGCACCTGCCGGTCGTTGTCTGCGTTGTTGTCGCTGATTACGACTCCCAAAAGCAGATCCTGTTTGCAATGCCTCAAGAAGACTGTCCATTACACCTTCCTGAGTATGAGCAGCATCCATATCAACTAGCGCCAATTTACGTTGTTGTCTTTCTAATTGCTCTCGCATAGATTGTTCTCTTGCTTCTTGCATACGCCGCTTACGATCCTCTTCCTCACGCATTCTCACCAAATCCTGATGGGCTTGTACAAACGCATCCTTGAATGTTTTTATATCAGCAAAGAACTCCTCCATGCTATACTTATTGGGATCGAAAGCAAAATATTCACCCAAATCCTTATATAATTTCTCCATTTGCACCTGCATTTTTCCTGTAATGAAAATAATATATGCCTTTATAGGTTTTTTCATTTAAATAAAATCAAACATACCCAATACATCCACTTGTTGTCGACAATCCGCTGCAAACTTTCCCATGACTTCTACAAATTTATCGTCATCACATTGTGGAATTTTATTATTTTGTAAATCAGTTTCCAGATTCTTTACTGCAGCATTCATTTGTCGCATAGCTTTTTGTATGGCCTCCAAGTTGACACGTGACGCTTTGTCAATGTGTGTCATATCATTGTAAAACGTCAGCGCATCTGGGAACTTCTTTTCCACCACATCCACCAAATAGTGCAACAATGTTTGCTTATTATCAGCATCCTTGGTATTTGTTAATTTTGTAAGGTACGAAATTTCAAAACCATAAGCCATTTCATTTTTAGAGCCAGAATTCATATAGTTGCCCATTAATAAAATCAATTCGAGAATTTTTGCAAATTTCTTGTTGTTACGCACTTCTTCACAAGCAGCCGTGCCTGCCACTATATCAGGCTTAATATCAGTTATCATATCATTGTAAGTCATTTTGAAGTGTAAATTGTGCAAACGTGGCAAAAGTCGCTTAATTTCACCAATTGTAGCCGCAAACTGTTCTATGCCAGGCAACGGTTCACCTTTGGTTTTGATCTCCTGTAACCGCTTAAGTTGCTCTGGCGGCGGTAGATATTGTATGAGCTGCTGTATTATATTTGACGATAATATATCGGTATCACAACGTAAGAGGCATATTTTAATTTGTTCATATGATAAATGCTTCAAGGAGCCATTGATAAGTATAAGCAAATTTTGTGCAGACTTTGAGTCCAGTACACGCAAATCAATGTTCTTTTTGTTCAGAGTTGTAGGTTTATCTACAGCATCCTTTTGGTCTTTTTTTACTGGTTTTGAGGAGAATTTCATTTGCAGTTCCGTGAATATATCATCAGAAGCCAATTTGTCCTCTTGACATTTAACCCAAAAAGCTTTTTCCGACATTTTTTGTGGGACTATGGCCTTCCAATTGGCACGCTTCATAGGATTTGTTATTTGCCATTTTTTCTTCGGTTTCAAGCCATACGGTAAAGCGGCTGGCATATTCATCATGGGAGGCGGTGGCGGCCCTCCCATACCTGGCATTGGTGGTGGTCTCGGCCCACCTGCCATTCCAGGCATAGGCGGTGGCGGTGGTGGTCTAGGCCCTCCTGCAATACCAGGCATAGGTGGTGGTGGAGGTGGTCTAGATCCTCCTACCATGCCTGGCATGGGCGGCGGTGGTGGTGGTGGTGCTCCACCCGTCGATGGCAATGGTATATTTATTTTGGGCAATTTATTTGGGGAAGGTACTACCACTCCAGTGGATTCTATTAATTTCAGTTTCTCTTCTAAATGTGCAACCTTAGCCTCTGCTTCTTGTTTGGCAATTTCCAACTCCTCAATTTTCTTTTCAAAATCCTCATTACGTTTTGTTTCATTGGCTTTGGTTTTTGTGACAATATCATCCAACAACAACGAGGTATCTATATGAAAGTCGCGATTCTCAAATATGGGATCACAGTAGCCTTTATGGAAGACAATTTGTGATATGCACTCTTCAATAAGTTGGTAGTAAGCAGGTCGGAAGTAAAAATCATCACGAATATACAGTAAATGTTGTAAAATTGATAAAAAGAACGGTTCTGAGCTGGTATCAACCACTAGGTTCTTCAAAACTTCAAAACAATCTGTTAAATCATCCATATTGAAAGTAACATTATCGAATTTTTGTGTAAATTCTTCAAAATCATCTTCACGCATTTCGTTGAATATTTTAAAATGTTGTTTTAACGCATCATTATTACTCGTCTCCACCAATTCGGTAAATTGTTCGAGTTTCTCGTATAATCCCATGCGCATTATCTCACAACGTAAATGAATCCGGAAATTCAAATCACTGGGTGTGTTTGTGAGTGTATTGATGAATATTAAACTGTGGCAAGCCAAATCACGTTTAGAATCAAAACTTTCTGGTACAAAGAGCGCCTCTACAATTGGACGAAAACGCTCACTGGCCTTGTAGGTATTTGATGCAACTGTTCCAATAGCACGCATCACCTTCTCATAACCATTACGTTCCGGTACAAGACAAAAGGATGCAAGTAATTTCAGTGCTTCACACATTGTTTGAGGTTTTCGAGGATCTAAGGACTGAGCCAATAACAGTACTACACTGTGTTGATCTGGTGTCAACACCAAATTCAGACCCCAAGTGTTATTCATGATAGCCTTCAGGCAGCGTATGCACTCGAATTCTATACGATGAAAATTTCCTTCTTTTTTACACCGTCTTAATAAATCAACTATTGCATCTATGCCAATTTCTCCAAATTCTTTTATCCACGATATTGTATTGCTTGTCAAAGCTACACGCAGACTTTCAACACACTGATATATTTTATTTTCGCTATGTTCTCCATTTTGTAAATATTCTATATAATCACAAGGTTTTTCAAAACGTGAATTTCCACGATGCTCCAATGAATTTTTTCCTGTAAACACAAAAGTTCAAATTCAATAACTTAAATTAGAAAACGATTTTCAAGTTTGATTTAAGAGTTNAAAAGTTCAAATTCAATAACTTCAATTAGAAACGATTTTCAAGTTTGATTTAAGAGTTTCTAACAAGCAGTAATAATAAACTATTTGCATACCTCTTTATAGTTAATATGAGTTTAATGGCATTTGGTGTAAAATTTTGACATGATTCACTTGTAAAAGTGTATCAATTTCTATTTCATTTAAATTTAAATAGCTCAAATTTTAATAAAAAGGGATATNAATTTAAATAGCTCAAATTTTAATAAAAAGGGGTATTATTATGATTTTTAAANTTTTTAATTCGTTCTTGCAAAATATAACCGGAAACCAAAAATTTTTTTAAAGGAAACGTAATAATTCAAAAATTGTATGTGATGCAGTTCAAAATGACTACATTGTTATAGGTACCTTATTTTTAATTGTTTTTAACAAATCAAAGTTATTTCTTTCTAGAAATTTAACGTCACTCCCACATAATATTTTGCAATACATTACACAGATTGTTCCCACAGTATTGCCTATCCGATATAGAAATATTTTGGTTTTAAAAATGGTTATACATCTGAATACTTAAATTAGTGAATGACAATAAATTAATCTCACTGAGATTAATTTTAGGAGTATTTCTTTTTTTTTTTTACAAAATGTACCTGTAAATTNAGATTAATTTTAGGAGTATTTCTTTTTTTTTTACAAAATGAAAATATTTATTTACCTGTAAATTAGAGACAATAAGGTTTCGTCTTATAGAGCTAGAGTTGATGAAACTTTACATATGATTTTATACCAACCTACCTTTGAGATGCATGATGATCATTTTTTGACGATCTTCAACTGGCTTCGAAAGGAGTGGGGTACGCTTGTCCTGTGGAATATTCATATCTTCTAAGATTTCCATAAACTTAACATCCACTTCTGCAACACTGAGTGCATGTATTTTTCTCTCCAATTCTTGCAAATCAGTGGAGGCATCTCTCTCACCTGGGGTTGTACTTCTATTTGGATATGGATAATTTGGGTTTTTGGACTTTGGTCGTCCAAACAAGCTTTCCAACAATCCCGAGGCCTGTTTTTTCTCATGTTTAGACATGCTACAATCGAAACAAAACCAGTTGGTACATTTTTATAATCAAATTTAAAATGCGATTTTTGTTCCCTTAAAACAACTGACACAGTTGCCCAATGAGCCAGAACATTAAAAATACAAACAAAGTGATATCAATAAAACAACTTTATACATACAATTTAATTGTGGCTAAGTAGATACCTATTTACTAGATAAAACTCTGCATGTTATGTAGGTACTATAATATATTATCAAATTCTTTAAGTTGTTGCTGTTATTATCATTGTTATTATTGTGTAAACAACTGCCCATAAAAGCATTAAAGAAACTTCAATTTTTTTATACTAATTGCATTTGTTTGTATACATTCCAATGCGTTGTTTGCATAAATACAACAACGGACAAACATGTACATAGCTCTGTCTTGTATCTATGTACTGCATATGGAGGTGAAAAATCACAATTAAGTACCTAAGTGTTCTTGAAATGTCACAAACAGCAGCGCTTCTTTATTAAAATTTCTTAATTTTTGACGTCTTTTGTTGTTTTTTTTCTATTGTGCACAACAACAAGAACATGCTGAATCTAAATCGCGTCATCACTGACTGAATCATTCTACATTTTGTAACTTATTAAAAGTTTTAGGCGGACTGTGTTGGTGATAACAGTTCCCTTTTAAAACAATTGTTTACATTTTAATATGCTTTGATTCGTTTGTACATCATGTAAGGGGTTTTTTTTAAATAAAAATTATAAATTAATAATCGAGGGTACACATACGTANTTTTAAATAAAAATTATAAATTAATAATCGAGCGTTCACATACGTTTTTGTTTTCCTATTGCGTTTGCAGTTGTTTTTCAAAAAGGTAGTTTACGTCATAGGCAGTAAGTAACAATAATAACGAACATGCGCGACTATGATCGTATTCCAAATTAAAGCAACTTTACTACTTTTTTCTAATTTATCATTGACACAAAATCACACAATATTTTGATGTTTTTGTAAGTTTTGTTCATTTAGTTAAACCTTTAAAACTCAGCTTTAAAATGTGCACTTTTTGTTGCGAATAAGCATGCGCAATACGCTTTAATTTAAATTCCAATGCAACATCTATACAAAATTCAATCACAGTTAAGCACCAGAATAGTTTCTCGTTGGTAAAAGGATCAAATACAAGAACTCATAAACTGATAAATGCAAATATAACAAATTTGTTTTTTGCTACTCCTGAGTGCAAAAATTCTTTTTTCAAACTAAAGAAAATCACAAACGTCAATTGGAAAAAGTGACGTTGTTGATATTTTTCATATAAGCGATATGACCCTATGATATCCATAGTTGCCGTATTCGCTTTAAATATGAGATTTTTTATTTTTTTAATAATAAATAGTATGGTTTTTGTTCAGATAGCAAAACAATAAAAATCAATACAATAACAATTGGTTTTCTTGTTAAAAAAGAATTTTATTTTTTAACTCATTAATCTCATAATCAAGTAATTAATCGAATAAACAAGTAACCCAATAAAAGTTAAAAACTACTTTAATTCAAAAACTTACAATAATGTAAATGTTGTTTCAAAAAAAATTCTTAATTAACCAATCTAAATTTTCTTACAAAAACTGTCTGTTTTTCATACAAAAGAACTGAATGAATATCGCTCTTTTATTTTGGTTATGAATTACACAAGATTTGGTTAAATATTTCCTTATGTGGTAAGTATTTTGTGAAAGCGACACCACTGAATCATTATTGTTGTTATGTTATGAATTTCATTAACAGCACTGTTATAACTATGTAGAAGTTTCTATTATTATTCTGAATATTTAGTGAGCTGAGTTGAAATGCCGCAACAAAAAAGAAAAACGCCATTTAGTGGCAAAAAGAAAAAAGAGCAATTATTGCAAAAAAGACAAGGGAAAAATTTACACAAAATCACTAATAACAAAACAAGTGATGAGGATGATGAGGGTTCCGATGATGTCGTAAGAGAGCGCGCTCTGAACCAACAGCCGGTTAAATCTTCTAATAAAAATAGTGCCACAGGGCGGAATGTGAATCGCTACAATTTAAAATTTTATCAAGAATCAAAATCGGAACTTGAACGCATGAGGCAAGAAGGTTTCGAAGCTCTTACTGCAGTGTCTGCCAAAGAACGAGAAATAGACGATTCATACTTCAAAGGCTACACGTTTCCTATTAGGCCACCATGGAACTATAGCATGTCGAAAGATGAATTAGAACGAAATGAACAGCGTTATTTCAGAGTAATGAAAAGAATTTCAAGATTTAGTTTTATACTTAACTAAAATCGTTAANTTTCAAGATTTAGTTTTATACTTAACTAAAATTGCTTTTTTTAGGAATATGTTGATGCCATACAAAAGACACAAAGTGAAACTGCTGATTATTTATCTCTTTTTGAATTGAATTTGGAAACTTGGCGCCAGTTGTGGAGAGTTTTGGAATTATCTGATATTTTGCTAATCATAGTGGATGTGCGTTACTCTACTTTGATGTTTCCACCTTCTGTGTATGATTATATTTTAAATACAATCAAGAAACGGGCCATTTTGGTATTGAATAAAGTAGACTTGGTAGCGCCTGAGGTGGTTGTAGCTTGGAAATATTATTTCAAGCAGAAATACAAAAACTTACCTGTGGTTATGTTCGCATCTTATCCAGCAAAAATGAAGAAGGGTCAACGCAGCGGTCGTCTTGGTCATAAACGTTGCATGGAAGGCGTATTGAATATTTTTAAAGAGTGCAAACTCATAGTGCATTCAGAAATAGATTTGTCAAGTTGGGAACAAAAGATATTGGAGGACATGAATGATGAGAATGTGGCATTTATTGATGATGATGAGAGTTGTGTGGTGGAGAATGTTGAAATCGTAGAAAAAGAAGTTCACCCTTATGAAGACGTAAAATATCGTGACGGAGTTTTGACTGTTGGTTGCATTGGATTTCCAAATGTGGGAAAATCGTCGCTCATAAATGCTTTGAAAGGTCGGAAAGTAGTTAGTGTCAGTCGCACACCAGGACATACTAAGCACTTTCAAACCATTTTTCTTACCAACAAAGTGCGCTTGTGTGATTGTCCTGGACTGGTGTTTCCCTCAAGCACTCCAAAATATTTACAAGTTCTTTTTGGTAGCTTTCCTATATCTCAATTGCAAGTGCCGTATCGCTCACTTAAATTTTTGGCTGAACACATCGATCTACCTAAGCTTTTAAAGTTACATTTGCCTGAGGATTACGATGAATGGTGTGCTGTAGCACTGGCTGATGCCTGGGCTTTAAAACGTGGATTTCTAACTGCAAAAGCGGCACGTCCTGATCGTTATCGTGCTGCTAATCATCTCCTAAGAATGTGTTTGGCTGGACAATGTGATATTATCTTACAATTTTTTCCACCTGGATATGATGCAGAAAAAAGTATATATATATTCTCACGAAAGTGCATTTGAAAGTAATTAATTTAATTATTATTTTTTTTTTTCTTAGTAAAATGGTCCACTCATGAAGAAGTAATGGAAGTACGTAAATATCAGAATCAGGAGGAGAAGTGTCAAGAAGATGATGAATTGGCTTCGTCTGTGCATTCAGACAGTGAAGAAAGTTCAGTCGATGCTGAGGATGACACTGATAGCGAAACCCGTTTGAAAAAATCAAAAGTTAAAAACGCTTTTGCACTGTTAGATGAGGATTAAGTAAGAGATTTTATTCCAAAATTAATAAATGATGTTTCTATTTTAAAATCATGTGTCTTCATTATCTGATGAGCCCTCATAATCATCGATTTCATTCATGGACAATAATAATTGTATGGCGCTATAAAAAGAGAACCACTTTAATTGGTAAATGTTTCAATTAATGGAACAAATTACCTGATAATATAGCTTTCACTGCTATTTGCCTCTATGGGAGCGGGATATAGAGCCTTTTTTTTCATAAGCAAATCAAGTTGTTCTCTAAGTTTCAAAAACACTTTGGCGCTTTCGACATCACATTTGAAGCTAAATAAATAACTAATGAAATGGTTTTCTTAAAAAAACAGATAAACACCTTACTAGTATTGATATCCAATTGAAATGTAATTATGTCCATCATCAGTTTTTCCAGTTTCAACGCGATCTCCAAAGATAATCAAAGCCATGGGATATATCATAGTGGAATCCATTAAATACACTGCCGAACTTTTTTGTTTTTGAAAATACACGAAATAACTGGAAATAATTCAATTAATAATAATTAAGTTTAACTAAAGTCATGTGAAAAACTAAGAGTATTAGTCACTTTACTGAGAATCAAATGAAGCTTCTCCTGCGTTGACTGATGATGGATGAAAATCTACTTTACGATCCTCTGGCGTTGACATGTGGTGTTTGGCAAATACGCGGTTTTTTATCTGTCTTAATTTTCTAAATTGAAAAAAAAAAAATAATAATAATATGTACACCNTCTGTCTTAATTTTCTAAATTGAAAAAAAAAATAATAATAAAATGTACAAAAAATACAGATTTTTTACTTTAATTTAGCCAT
>JXHJ01003064.1:15583-25747 GCA_001014935.1 Liriomyza trifolii | reverse complement strand
TACATATAAATAATAACAACATAAGAATAGACTTGAAACATGAAAATAAAACCACCAGCAACAACAATGAACAAATGTTATGTAATAAATATGTCAAAGTTGCTACCCACGCACAAGAAACTTTTTCTCATTTCCTAAGGCGACTCCTCAAGAAAACGTATAAAAAAAATTACAAGTAATTAATAAATTAATATATAACCTAAGTTTGCTTAAAGTAAATCAAAAGTAAACTACAATGCTTTGGGAAAATCTCATATAAAACGGTCAATATTGAAAAAAATTCGAGGTTTAAACCGAATATTAAGGATTAAATTAGTTATTCCGACTGTATATGTGTAGGAATATCCATAATTTTGATATTTTTTTATGAATGAAAAATTTAATTATAATTTTTTTTTTATTTTTAGTAATTACAAATTCAATTTCTCAAAATTTCAACCAATAAAAAATTCGTCTGTTTTTGGAACGAGTTAGATATATGGCCGAAGTTTTAACCGAATATTAAAAGTTCAATAGTTATTGCAACTATATATTCAAAAATATCAAAAGTTTGGAAAATTCTCAAAATTTCAACCGAAAAAATTCAATATTGGAAAAAATCGGATGTCAATTGATAAGTGAAATTTTAAAAGACAAAAAAATGATATGAAAATATTTCGCCGAAATGTACATTAAATATGGACAAATCTAAGAAATACTAATAAAGCTTCAGTTCCGCATAATAAATTTTATGAATAAAAACAAAAAAAAATTTACTTGAATTATCATTGTATTTATTGCTTAGAGATGTAGGTATTTACCTTTCGACAAAGATACTTACATATGTATATTTACCCAACCCACAAAAAGCAAAAGTAATTAAATCTTTTTACATAAATTTGCTATAAATTTTATACAAATTGTCTGCGTTTGTACTAGTAGGAAAAATGTTAACAGTTGATAAATATTAGCTGTGGCAGGGGTTGTTGTGAGTCTGTAGCAGAGAAAAGAGAAAAATAATAGTAAAGTATTATTATTATTTGGTTGACAATTGCAAGTGACAGTAGAGTATATGCCAAACGAGGTCTTATATACATATGTATGTAGCATGCAGTAAGAGACAGAGAATGGGAAAAATGTTCACCCTATGGCAAATCATTTAAAATTGTTTATGACAATATAAAGGTATTGAATTAATGCACTAGTGCTGCCACTATAACTTCAATATTGCAAGTACACACATAGAGTGTAGTGTTGTTGTAATTGAACGCATATGTTCCCAATAATATTGCAATAAGGGGGCAAATTCAACAGAGGCGTATGTATGTCGCGATACCAATTGATGATGAATTGATGTGTAGCAACAATACTATACAATACAAAACATCCTTTGTGCAACAGATGTTGTTGTTTATGCAATCAATTGGGGTAGCCACTAAAATTTGTACAAATTTATCCCTTTCCCACTTAATATTCCTTACTTCCTTTATTTCCATTTTTTTTTTTTCCTTTATTTTTTTCTTCATACTATTTTATTTTTCCGCGTAGGGATGTGACAATGCCAACCATGTTTTACTATAACTCCAGCTATGTTTATTGTTATTTATACATTTTTATATTTTTTACATTCTGTTGAGGTTAATTCTTTTATTTGACAACATGTTGCCTCGTCCTTTTACTAATCATTGTATGTATGTATATAATTTTTTCTCTTGTCAATTATAATTGATTTATATATTAAAATATTTTATTAGCTCATTGAGTTGCCTTTCAAAAATCAATAAATCAACATATTTCAAAACTAATCTGTAATAAAAAAAAAGAAATAAAAAGAGACAACCAAACAATTATGACTTCAATATTAAAATTAATTTAACATTCAATGACTTAGAAACATGGTTCAATTTAAATAAAGTTCATTTTTGGCAATATTCTCTTTAGCTTCAATATTTTTTTATTGAAAACTATTAATTTTAATTAATAAATTAGCATAAACACCAAAATGTCAAATTATATGAAAATTGTAAAACCCAAATCTATTCTAATAAGTTTTTTTATATAATTTTTTTGTTTTAATTAATCTTTGTCAATGGAACTTTTTCTAATGAGAATTATTTAGTAGGGCATTTTTGTTCATTAAAATTAATAGAACTTGAACTTATGAGAATTACATAGAAGAGCATATTTTGTAATCGACTGAATTAACACTGAACTAAAATTGAAAAGGTATTTTTGAGCTTTGTAATTTATCGATAAAGCAAAGTCTCAACTAACTGATGATAATTTACCTGCAACAATAAAAAAAAAGGTTTAACTTCAATAACACAAACAGTAAAATGAGTTTGTAAATTCTAAAACATAATATAATTAATATTGAGCTGGATTATTTGAGTTGAACATGAAGCTGGAGTGTAATTGAGGTATGCTGAAAGAAATGATGTGTTTTTGGTTCCATTTTGAATTTTCAATCAAAACGAATATGCGAGTCGTTTTGGTGAATCATCATAAAAACAAAATTGCATGTGTGGGGAGTTGGGTGATTGTAAAATGAGCTAAATTTTATATGCCTCTCAATGATTTCGATAATTAATCGCGAAAACACTTTGACTATGAGCGTAATGTGCATTTAGCAGTTTCAACTTGAACGTGCTTGTCCATGCATATTGTGTTCATGTTGATTGGATACTTAGAGATAGACAGCAGTACAGAAATGTTCCTATATTCATTTGAATACAAAACATTTGAGGTGTTGAATGATTTTATTGGTCGCTACTGTTCTCTTTCATATAGATAATAATGAGTTACTACTACATACATATATACTATAGACAGACATCATTATTATCTTTGATGATTAACATGCTTCTTTGTCAGTTGCAACTCAAAGGCAACATGTTTTGTCAGGCTATGAAGGCTTCGTATGGTTTCCATGAACCCATAATCCTTACACTTTATACTCCACATTAAACCCAGCTTTGTCACTTTTCTACATGTTATATACTACATATGTACATATATACATACTTATATATTCATCTCTCCCATTTCTCATCTCCTCAACATTTTGAACAATTATAGAGTAGAGAGCAGTCCTGCTAAATCCTAGCAGTGTCGTTTACTATTACCAACATTGTTGTTGTTTAAAAAGGGGAAAATTTGAAATTGGATGCTGCAGCATCATCATCATCATCATAATTTTCGACAGGGATTCCAAATACTAATTTGGGTTCTCCGGTTGAACACAAAAATGCGGTTTTCCAATACCTACTCATAATTGTTTGACGTAAAAGAGCACGTTGTTTCACATGCTGTTTGTGAATATGCATACCCTTTATGTTGTTGCTGTTGTTGTTGCACATTGGTTGTGTTTTGATTGTTTGTGGTGGAAAATAGTGCTGTTAGTGGTGGTAGCAAATAAACGATTTAATAATAAAGCTTTGCAAAAAAAAATAATAATAATAATAGAATAGAATAGAATTTTTGAACATGTGGGCAACTTGAGCAAAATTCGTTTTATAAATGATTGTTGTATTTGTTGTTGTTATTGTTGTGTTTAAAATTCAGTATGCGGTTTTAATGAGATTAATTTTACTACTTTTCTTCATCTATCATTTTGATTACATTTATTGTTATGTCTGTTCTACTCAAATGATTAAGTTTATTACATTCTGTTGTTTGTTGTAAATAATCAATATATGCATAAAGATATCTGTGTATGTATTTCGCACAATGTGCATTTATTTTTTTTATTTTAATAGCTTTCGATTAATGCTCTCTTTTTTTATTACTTATTTATTATAATGTTCAAACATATTTTTCAAATGTCGATTATTTATGCTTTTATTGAATTCAATTGTACACTTTTACATTATTATGATTATTATTATTTTTTAATGAGAAATTCAATTACATATTTAACTTTAAAAAGTGTAATTAATTTATTAAAAAACACGGCAACAAAAAAGACAGGAAGAAAAAATAAATTAATGCTAATGTACATTATAATGAAGTAAAAAAGAAGGTTGTCATGAAAACATGATATTTAGCACCATAATGTGTGAAAAGACTAACCACAAAACATCAAAGGGAACACTACAAATTAAAGTTGATACAGAATGTACAACAACAACAATAACAACAAATATAAAAATAGAAGCAAAGCGCCTTCTGTTACAACAACAATAACATTATATTATAGAGCATAATGTGTTGCAAGTTATAACAAATTAATGTAAGCAATAGGTGCATCAATAATAATAAAAACAACAATAACAACAAATTCTTTCCGTTGTCTGAGAATGCATAATATGTATTCCCTTTATACTCTGGTCTGGTCTGCTCGTGTCTTTGCTGTATATTCGACACAGACATGTCACTGCTCATAAAATTTGTTAATTGGTGGCACCAATGGTCGCATACGTTAAGCTAGTGAGGATGAAAAAAAAAAAATGATATACGAAAAAAAAGTAAAAATGTTGTTGCGTGTACTATAAAAATGCTGACAAAATGTTAATGTCAACAGTAAAGCACTATGTTGCATGCAACATGCGCGCGCTCAACTGAGAATGATAACGTAAGGCGAAACAGTACGGTGTGCAGTGCTATGATGTGGCATTGCTTTGAATTTGAAAGTCACTGATTGAAAGCATATTAATCGCAAAACACCGAAAAACAACAACAATAACAACAACAACATTAATAAATAAGTTGTGGCGTTTCCTACAACATTTTGTTGCATTACTTACATTTGCTATTATTTGTTATTGTTATTCATGTTGATGGCGGCGCGACAGTTGCTTGCGTGGCTAATTTTAAATGCAACTCACGACGCATTTATATCTTTTATGCAGAAGCTGAAATGTTTACTTCATTTTTTTTCCTTTTCTTCTTATTATTATAGTTAGTAGGTATTTTTGCCTTTTCATAATGGTTGTTGTTGTTGTTGCACTTCAACATATGACGCAAAAAAAAAAACAAACAAAATAAACAAAAAATGTACATGAAAGTGTGCACATAAAATGTGTCTTGAATTTCTTTGAAAAATTATTCAACGAAACGTGCTAAACACAAAACTTAACATGACAACAACAACAATAAAATTTTTTTTGTAAAAAAAAAAAAAAACAACCAACAAAAAATTCAATACTTTTTGAAAGTGGTTGACCTTTGATGCTTGCAGTACATAGAAGCCACACGCCCATTTGCATGTTGCATATTGAATGTTGAAAATTTTCAAAAACAATTACAACAATATATTGTCTTATCTATTTTTCTTTAAACGATATTAACTCTCATCTCGCGCCAAAAATACAATTTGGTTAGACGTTTCGAATCATAAAAATCAAAATAAGTAGTTAGTTTGTTGCTTTACATATGTTTTGCTTGTGGCAGAAACAATACAAAATAATAAATAAGTTAAGAGAAGAGAAAAAAATTATTTGTGCAACATTTTGTTGCTTTTGGCATAAACAATGTTGCCACAACAAAAGAAACATCACAACAAGCACATGTAGTATGTCCCCATCATTTGGATGTTAATTTATTTGTTGTTGTATGGTTTTTTTTTTTTTTTGGACGTTGCCTCATTTTATTGACTGCGTGAATGACTGCACTAGGTTGCGTATGTATGTCCATAACATGGCTTCGCCTTATGCAACTTATGCAATTATATGAGAGGCAAGAACAAAAGTAGCTAGCATATGAACTGCCACTTTGATATTATCTTGAAATTATTGTTGTTGTTTTGTTTTCGGTTTTTTCAGCCAATTTCAAACAGGCAGTATAACGAGATACAAAAACATAACTTAAAGATTGTGTAGGAGCCATAGGTACATACATACATACTTACATATATTGAATGTAGAAGAAAGCCCGAATGCAAGACAATAATAAATTCATTTAGACAACACTAAAAAGTAAAGCACAAAAAGATCTCTAAACAATGTATAAAATCAGTTGGGGCGGTTCAATGGTAGCGAANCTTAAAGATTGTGTAGGAGCCATAGGTACATACATACATACTTACATATATTGAATGTAGAAGAAAGCCCGAATGCAAGACAATAATAAATTCATTTAGACAAAACTAAAAAGTAAAGCACAAAAAGATCTCTAAACAATGTATAAAATCAGTTGGGGCGGTTCAATGGTAGCGAAATACAAAGAAATAGGTAGAGGATGTTAAAACTAGTGGGTCCAGAAAAATTTTTTCACTTTAAAAGTCAGTCACCATCAAAAAAGTCGTTATCTAAACTCACATTTCAGTATGAATTATCTTAACCCATTACCGCCCATTATATCCATTTGAGTACAAATTTTTGAAAAACAATTTTGCGCTGAAATGGTTTTTATTATAACTTAACATGTCTTATTGAGCGTATATGCGTCTACTGCGAAGTCTATTTCATATTCGTTTATGAAAATGACATTCGAATCATAACGGTTTAGTTTTTTTTTGTATTTTCTTGAAATTTTTTTTTTGTGTTTTCCCCTCTAATTGATCAATAAATAACCTAGGAAAACAATATATAATTCGAAATTCCAATTTTTTTAATACTTAGAAGGGCACTTTTTTACCACAAAAATAAACAAACATTACTTAACAGAAATTATTTAAAGGGCTTTCTTTATTATCAATAATGAACAAAATTAGTTATTATGAGATTCTGGAGAAAAACACTGTTTATTAATACAAACGAACCCAACATTGAAGTATGAGAATCACTTAGAAGGGCATATCTATTCATCTCTTTTATTCTATGTTCACACTCACTCTCTTTCTCATCACTAAGTTTATAATTTATTCGCAATAATAAAGAAATTAGCCTTTTTTGAATAATGTCAAAAATAATATAATAAAAATTTCTGCAAAATATACAAACATATTAATTTTTGTGTAAAAATTTGAGGATAAAATCTTAGAGAGTTCATTGTTCATTTGCTCACCTTTAAGAATATGTTTAAAGGAATTATTTATTCTTAAAAAAGAAATAGAGGAAATAAAATGGAATGGGCAGGAAAGGTTGCAATGGGAGGATATAATAGCGGGTGAATTGCTTATCTTGGCAATAAATTTTACTTAAATGCAGTAAATAGCATACATACATATGTATGTATATTGTGTGTGTTCTTTTTATTCTACCATTGACTGACAAGATTTCACCTCTACCTCCCAATTTCTTTTCCATATATGTGAGCCTTGAAAAAAAAACCAACAACAACAAAATATATTGTATATAAATGAACGTGATCGTACATGCGAGATCATGTAAGGTGCGGTATTTATTTTTTTTATTTTTTTTTTCTATTCAACTTAAATATTTAAACGTGTTTGAACATGTCGACAANTATATTGTATATAAATGAACGTGATCGTACATGCGAGATCATGTAAGGTGCGGTATTTATTTTTTTTATTTTTTTTTTTATATGAGAGTGTGTGTGTTTGTGAAACACCTACGCATTAAAAAATCACATGAAATTTCAAGAAAATTATTGTAGTTAAGCTTTTTGTGGAAAAAAAAACAGAGTGACTAATCACCTGGATAAAAACCAACAGAAGAAGTAAAGGAAGTGAGGTTAAGATGAAAAAAATAAACTGAAAAAGGTGTATTAAAACGCAAAACACCCACTTAAATTTTCAATTAAATGCTTGATTGTACTTCATGTTTCTATTGATTGTCATTTAATGAAGAAGAGAAAATGTAAATACATACATACACACAACAGCAACAAATTCGATTGACATCGATGACATAAAGCACATAAAAATTTAAATTTGAGGCTATAAAATTGAAGTAGAAATAGACTAAGTAGCAATATAAAGTTTAAGAAGTAGCAATCAACATACATACATACGTATGTACATGTGTGTATGTTTGTATTAACGTACATACATAAGTTAGTATAAAAAATACTACAAATGCACGATACACGCATGCAACATTACAACAACAAACGTACAACATTCATTTAATTGCAAACACAACCAAAAGGAATCTTGTTGCAAATTAACACACCCAAGAATAACAAGACAGCAACAAAAAAACTAAATAACAAAATGAGATTTTATCGATAATACAAAAAAAAAGTCACATTTAATTTAACTTTAATTAATTTCTTTTCTTCTTTTTATCTTTGCAGGTACGTACAATCCTCAAAAATGGTTTTTATTTAAATTCGCATTTTTCTCACACAATCGTATGCATACGTGAGAATTAAAAAAAAAAATTACAATTTTCATGGGTGGCAAGTATAATAATTTTATGATTGTTTATTAAAAATAGTTATATTGACCACATATTTGATATATCAAAGGAGTGGTAAATTTGTTTGATAAACTAAAAGTATAAAAACACAAAAATTATAAATAAAAGGAAAAGCAAAAGAAAAATCATTGTGAAGCGAATGCTTCTTACAACATGCCACATATGTACATGCATACATACATACTTGTACTTGTAGTTCATGTCTCGTGCTGCAAGTGGCCAGATTATGTGGCATAATAATCAACATGAAAATTATTGTTTATGGTTCATTTCGTTGTTTTTATTGTCAATGTTAAATAAATGTTGTTGTTGTAGCTGGATTTAAAATCCATGCTGAAATTGAAGCCATTGACTTTAAAGCTTTCCTTTTAGCTTTTTTTCTCTTCCCCACTACCACTACGACACTCAGAGTTTTGTACATACAACTTAATATCCAACATAATGCCAATAAGCATAAAAAAATCATCAGCATTAAAAATAAAGATTCTGCTACTAGAAAAACACAAGATGTTGGAAATTCTTAAACATTTTTATTATACATTCATACATACATATATGTATACCTTCAGATAAGTTTCCGTATTATTTTCACAAATATACATACATACATATTAATATATGTATGAGCATAGTTTGATGAGCGGAAGAGTCAAAGAAAAATGCTTAATAAAACATTAAAAAAATTAAATGACATTTCACTTTTACATACACATTCATACATATTTGCAAAAAAATATTGAGGGTACATGACATAACACATTTTTATGTGATAAAACTTTATGTGCAATATCGGTGCAATGAGCGTTATTAACATACAAGCAAGCATGAATAGTTAAGGTGCAAGATGGAACAGTTTGAGATGCGTTCGTTATGTTTTTAATAAAAGCGAGTGCAATTTTCATAGCACATTTATAAAACATTCTAATGACAGGCTATTAAACATTTATTTATGTTTTATTAATCATTTTTTATTTTAATTTTGCTTATATGAGCAAAAATTCTACTTAAATTGCAAGTTTTTATCGACTTCATTATTATAAAATGATGAAATTTTTAACATTGATCGTAAAAATAACAAACAAAAAAATTAAAATTTTTTTCATGAGTTTTCATGAATGCATTTGCTTTTTTGAGCTGAAACTTTTTTATATTTTATGTGGGGTAATATCACAAACTATGTGACGTAATTAAATTTCATACACACAAACATACATATATGAAAATTATGTGTGTGGTTTTCACACATAATGTGTCTTTGTTTTTCCATACTTTTTATGGAATATAATTGCAAGTTTGTGTCCTTCTAAGTGATTTTTAAAGGTCATAAAAAGTATGTTTTTGGGTGATATTTCAGAGTAAAAGTTAGATTAATTTATTAAAAATAGAAAGATTCTCATATGGGCACAAATTTTCATTACAAAAATCTCCTTTTCATCTCTTCTTAATGTTTGAAATAATTGGAAATAATAAAAAGCGCCCTTCTAAGCGATTCTCATAAATGAATATTGACAATTAAAAACATGCGCTCTTCTAAGTAATTCTCATGAGTTTTAGTGGCGTATTTTTTTTGAAATATTCAATAAGTGCCCTTCTAAGTAATTTTCTCTTAAAACGAAGTGGTAAGATAGTCAAATTAAATATGATTATTACATACAGTGACTCGAAGAAGTATCCACAAGTTAAACATTTATAAATAATTCGAGGTTCACAAACTTCAAGAAAAAAATAATGATGCAGAATTGAAGCGCAAACAGTCCCACATACTTGACGCCCAGTTTGGGATTATTTAAAAAAAAACTACAGTTTTTATGAACATATCAAAAATGCAAAAAAAAAACTTTTTCTTTGACGGAATAAATCGTCAAAATTCAAATATTAAAACGGCCATAGCTCGAAAACGGTTAGAGATAAAAAATTT
>JXHJ01003064.1:0-15383 GCA_001014935.1 Liriomyza trifolii | reverse complement strand
AATAATCTCAAATTGGGTGTCAAGTGTGTGGGACTGTTTGCGCTTCAATTCCGCATCATTATTTTTTTCTTGAAGTTTGTGAACCTCGAATTATTTATAAATGTTTAACTTGTGAATACTTCTTTGAGTCACTGTAGAATTTGTATGTATTTGGAAAAAAATTTTTGTGAAATTAATATTTTTCGTGGTTCAATTCTGAAATGTATTTCTTGATTATTTTGTTGTTACGTGCTGTGCTTGATTATTTGTATTTTTCTGTTATTTTGGTTGAAGATATTCTTATTTTAACGGTATTTTCTTAGTACATATTTGCAACTGAATCCTTTATCTGCTGCAGAGTAGTAAATATTGTTGTGTCTATTCGACTACTTTTCTCATCTGCCGCTTTCACGTTTGTTAGTGGTTGCAATATCTGGTAATTTAATTTCTTTATTGTGTATTTTATTCATGGCTTTTGGCAACAAAATTGTTTATTGTCTCCATTTTTTTTTTTTTTAAGTTTTTTTTTTTGTCAGCTAGATTCTAATATTGCCTTTTCTTATATACTTATGTACATACACACTAAATAGTTGTAACAGTTCATGCCCATGTATGTAAGTAAGCAAGTTTGTCGGTCTGTCTATCTGTCTGTTTAGGTTGCATGTCGGTCGGTTAACTGCCTGTTTGTTGTAAGATAAACGCGTTGCCATTAAACGTGCATATTATATAGTTTTTCGCGTATTTTTGCAATTACCACTAACATTAACTACTTTTCCACTCCTACATAAGTATTACGTACCATGTAAGTTTTTGTAGTAATTTTTTTTTTCTTAGTGGAGGCTTCTTTCGGAATGTCGACATGTTACTTACTGTGTATTTTATAATTTAAAAATACATACTCTTTTTTTGTTTTCATTCTTTCTCTTTTTCCTTTTTATTGTCTAATCTAAACTACAGGTTTTTGTTGTTGATGTAACTAAGTCTATAATACACTGGCCTGCCAACTAGTTGGTAGTGATTTGAATTAATAGAAAAATCAACTGGTTGCTAACTTGTAGCATTGATTCAATCATTTGACCATTTTGAAAATAATCATAAATAATATGCAGTAATGAATCTCAATATGAAATCAAGCTCATTCTTCCAGTTCTTAAATACACTACCATTTTTAATGAACAAAATTAATTGAAATTTATAAATTATTCATTGAAACTATGAACAATTAATTAATAAACTCATTTTTTCGTTGAGTGTATAGAGACTCTAGTTTTGAATAGTTATTTACCTTTTCAAAATATATGTATGTAAGTAAGCAATAAAATTAATAAGCAAGCATCTGTAAAAGACGTAGGCCGCTGCTGACTTGGTAAAACTTCAGTGAAAAGGTAATAAAATGTGCAATTGTTTGTCATATAACAATGTTGTAAGTAACGCAATGCAACGCAATGCAATGGAAGGCAATGCAAGGCAAAACTCTTTTACATAATTGTTATTATTGTGGTTGCTAGAGATACGAAAAAATAAAAAGTTATAGAATAGATTGTAAGTATAATAAAAATAAATTGTATAGATATAGTTTTCTTTCTTTTTTTTTCCTTTTTAATTTTGTATTTTATGAAAATTGCAGTTGGAGAGTCAAAAACATACAGCATATAGTATACGAAAAATAAAGAATTGAATTTGTTTGGTAGCAGGCTAAAGGCAGACAATAGTAGTAGATTTGTTGTCTCATGGCATTCAGCCAAATAAAGTAAGGATGACAACAAAGTCGTCTGTACTGTACTGTATTTACTAGCATGGAATGGCATACAATGTACGCATACATGTTTATATTGAATGCTGCTTATTGAAAGTCAACATCAACTAATAGTACAATAGCGTATTTATATTTTCAACCTCTTTCTCATGCTCTTGCTGCTCCATGATGATTCTTATATTCTTTTATAACAAAAAAAAAAAAATAAATAAATAAAAAAAAATAAAAACTTGTTGTTGTGGAAAAAACTTAAGTATAGCTCATAAGTCAACGCATTCGTTCGCCCACACTGCTGCTCCTATGTATGACTGTTTGAACATTGCTTGTTGTTGTTGTTGTTGCTGCTGCATACATAGAACGGACGCAACACAAATGCGCCTATTAAGCGTACTTTAGCAAAAATATTATTACTCCTTCTTCCTTATATAAACATACTCCATATAAGAACACTTTTTTTTACTCTGTGCTCTTCCTTAGTTGGCATACCTACATTTTGCACATTTATATGTATGTATGTATGTATGTATATATGCTCTTTAATAGGCATTTTTGTATGGAATGCTGGTAATGGGGGGCGTATGAAATAAATACCGATGGTAGCGCATATTGCGTGCTATGTCTGCTTCAACTACACTCTACACACTACTTCTACACTCAACTAAATTTGTACGTTAAAAAAAAAAAAAATAGTGTCACAATAAGTAGTTAATTCATTTTAATAAAAAAAATGTCTTTTTGTCATGTAAATTTGTTGAACTTATAAAACTTTTCATTGTGACAATAAATAGTTTATTAAATACAAAATTAATAAACTTTTTTATTTATATTATATATAATTTTTGTTTGAGTGTATGTAAGACGCATATCAGTAAGTACACGAAATCTCAACCTTATTTCCTTTTACTAACTCCATACTTTTTGCGTTTTTTTTGCTTCTTCTCATTTTTGAAAGCAATTTTTCATTTCACTCACTTACTTCCCTTCTCCAAAATCAGCTATGTTGTTTTTAGCTAACAATCTGAATGTTTGGCGCGTATAATAGATTTGTTCCTTTTTGACGTTGCTTAGACGCAACACTAAATGAGTGGGTGGTAAAAGTGTACATGTGTGTGTGTACGTGTGTATGTATTTTGTAGTTTTCTGTTTATGTTTGCTTGGTTGGCAGCACTTACTTAAAATTCGTCGCCATACTGGCATACATCCCGCTGCCACTTTGTTCCTTTTTCCTGTCTGCATGCCTGCCTGCCTGCTTGCCTGTACAAAAATTCAGCTTTATTCCCTTTGTCCAAAAAGTCGTCGCCTCAGCGGTCGTCTGTTCTTGTTGCGTTTGCATCTGTCTAGCAGGAAATTAAGTTCCTTCACTACAATACATCGTTCTTGTTGTTTGCCAAAAAATTTCCATCTTTTTAACATTTTATTTATTATTGTTATTTTTACATACATACATATGTATTTGACTGCATTCAAAGGCTTTCCGTCAATAGATCGATAGATCGATATATGTCTGCCCAGTAAATGTGCGTGCATGTGTGAGATTATATGTACAAGGAACGAGGTTAAGCTAAACGACATAATACTCTACGCCTTTTGGCAACTTTGTGAAAATTGCTTGCCTTAGGCATACAGTTCAGTTAACTTGTGCAACATTGGAAAAATGTTTGAAAAGCATAAAATAAAAAATACAAAATACAAACCCTTACAATGCTTACCAACAGACTTTATCAAAATACATATTTAAGGTTCAATTAAAGAAAAACCAAGCAAATGCTTGTGAGAAATTTGAGAGAACATTTTACTGTCTATTTTATTGGCTTTGAGGCAATTTTGCTATTTTATGAAAAACCAAAACTCGTTTAAAAATAATACCTACTTACTCCCTCTGGAAGGCAATTTATGAAATTTAATATTTTTTTTTTATATTTTCCTTCAAGTGAATTTGTAATAAAAAATATATAAAAAAAATAAATAAAAACGAAAAACTGAAAAAATCAATTTATCAATTTTTTGTGCTTTTTATTAGTAACCGTTGGAAAAGCTTAAAATTAAAGTTGTAAAGCGAATTTTTATTACCTTTATTACTGATTTTGATTGTAAATTTATTATTATTTTTTTTTTACATAGCTACTGTTGTTGTTGTGGTTTGAAGGTGAAAAATAAATAAATCTAGTAAAAACATACATACACAAACAAAAGTTTGAGCAAATAAATTTTCTTACTTTTACACCACTAAAAAGATCTCTATATTTTGTATACCTTTATGCATACATACATATGTATGTATGTATCTACATATCTAAACTTTTTTTGTTATTTTCTTCTTCTTTGTGTGATAATAATTTAAGAAGAGAAAGAAGAAAAATTTACGCTACCAAAGAAAACATAATAAATAAAATGGACTTTTTACTCAAGTTTTTCTCAGAATAATCCTTATAAGTTACCTGGAACAAACTATCGTATATGCAAATAAAACAAAAAGCACGCAACTGCAAAACATTAAATTTGTTGATACTTTCTTCTGTGCTGAAGTTTACAAAGGATGCTTGCCTGCCTGTTGTAATTTTTGCCGTTATGTAGGATAAGAAATTGATATATGATACTCGTTGAAATTATAAGTGCAAAAAATAATGTAACTACAGTTGATACCGGAAAAATGAAACAAAAAGAGAAAATATCTCTCATTTTTGAGCATAGTGAGATAAGAGAATTTCTGTTATTTTGGAACATAGTTTTAAAGAAAGAAAGAAAAATAAACTCTTCTGGTATTTTAGTATAATGATAGACAAAATAACGAAAAAACAGTAAGTTTTGTCATTTTTTAGCACATTAGAACGGAAGAATTGAGCGAGAAAGAAATTCCTTTCATTTTTAAAAAGAGTGCAGAGAGAGAAATTGCTCTCATTTTAGAGCAATATGACATACTTTTTTGTTATTTTTCTTAGGTTTCAAGTCAATTTATTGTAGGTATTAAGTGCTTACTGTACATCACAACATAAAGTAATTTTATGCAGTTATCAAGACATATAAATCGGAAAATGGAGGAACTTAAACGCTCTTATCACTTTTCATTAAAGTGCTGCATGATTACTTTTTTTATTTTTTTATTTTTTTTGTTGCTAGAGCTTTGGTCAAACAGGGAAATTTTTCCATAAAGTTCAACGGCTTAAGTTCAAAATGTATATGGTACCCCCATACACCACAAACAACACAAAATTGATGTAGCTTGTTGCCATTGTTGTTGTTGTTGTTATTGTACGTATTTCTTAATGTGTATGTATGTATGTATAAGCTAGGCGTTACTTACAACAACAATAAACGACAATATAAATTGTGAGACAAGCACTGACGTTGAGAGACGGCTTTCAGCAATTGCATTGCATGCTTTATCGTCGTTGACTAGTATTTTTATTGCGCTACTACCACAAGTACCTAGTACAACTAGTAATATGTGGCGATAGGGCATTGAAGGGGCGTGTCAGGGTGTAAAGGGCGTCAAATGCGTGCCCTAGTTTTAGTAAAAAGCCAACACAGTCATTATTATGATTTTATTTTCAATTTTTCACTCTCTATCTCTCTCTTTTTCTCTCATTTGATTTATTAATTTCTTTTTTATTCTGCACAATCAAAATCACCTATGATCATATATTCATGATATTTAAGTATAATTTTATGATAGTTGTTGCATTAAAGCTTTGACAACTGATTGCATGTAAAGTTAGAAATTGTTACATTCTAGTTTACTGCATTTCTCTCTCATATAGCAATATGTGAATGCTTACTTTATCTATATAAGTATGTACGTATGTAGGTATTAGAGGTGTATTCATCTGACGAACAAACTTGTTAAATCAACGTATTCTCAATTAGCTTTGAGTTGCCTGCAGTTTGGATCATCATGTGATGTGGGTGAGAGCGTTACGGACTTCAACAATGGTAGTTCATGGTAGTTCATGATAGTTGATGGTAGACAAAGTTGTGAGGGAATAGAATGCGCCAAATAGTTTGAAATACACTTCTTGACATGTTGAAGTACGCTTTGTACCTCTAAACAGTTGGCAGTTTCTCATTTAACTAACTTCAAGCTTAACTAAATGTCAGTCATTTCCAATTTGAATGAAGTTAATGAAAAAATATGTTTAAAGTTAAATATTGAGATTATGAAGCAGCATTTTCGGCGCATGCCTGAACTCTTCTACTTGTTTTATTTTTCTTTTTATTTACTTAATATTTTTTTTGTTTCTAAATTCAAAATACAAAAGATTTTCTAAAGCACCCAAGGGTCATTTTTTGCTGTACACTTTGTATTGAAGTGTTTGCACTTTTGTATAATTTACAAAGAACAACAAAACATGCTGATATGTACAAATTGATTGGCTTCAATTTATAGATAGTTTATTGATTGCAACTATCATGTATGTATGTATGTATGTGGAACAAAGTAACCGCCACATATGCTACAAATTTCATAGATGCAGAGGATGTTACAGAAATCACCAGAGATTTCATGTCGCTATAAATGTTTTATTGTATGAAAACATGTGTCAAAAATGGTGGCATCTTCTTACTTCTAATACTTACTTGCTTTATCTGCTTACTATATATTTCTACCTTTCTTTGCAAAAACACATACAGTGACAAACAAACAGACAGTTGGTATGACTATTCCTAGAAGTGCAGCTATATTGACTACACTCAACGCATATCAATTGCTACGTACGTACGTACATGAGAATGTCAACACATTAGTCTTTAATAATATATATAAAAGTAGAGAAGCAAAAAGAAATAAGTTAATAATAAATTATTGGCATAATACTGTATCTGTGTTTTTCATTATACTTCTTTTTTTTCTATCCTGTCAATATGACGATAAATATAGAGAATTGATGTTCTGAGACACAGAGAGGGACTTAAATTAAGCGAGATTTTCTTTGAACGATCAAATACAAGTCAAGTGGAATATTGTTTGGTTGTTATCAGATCTGTTACTTTGTACTATTCATTCTAAACATTCAATACTCGAAACAAATATGACAATTTATGAAAAGTGATTGCAAGTACTCGAATAGCAAACTTGAATATTTTTTCGAGTTAAAAAAAGGGGAATTTTTTTTTCATCTCATAGCTATTTTTGACGTAGGATACATCCTTCGTTATACTACTGATAGTCAATAGAAAAATATGAAACCGTTAAAATAAGGATTACTTCAGACGCAAAAAAAATAAAAAATAAAAATTATCATATAAGTCGGGATTAGTCTCAAATTAAAGATCATCTCGTCTAGATTATTTTTCTGTTTTATGTTATTATATTTCTACCATTGGTTCAACCACAGACTGAATCAGGAAATACAAAAAAAAAAAATCGCTCGAAATTTTCTCTTTAAAAACGTTATAACTTTTGAAACAAAAGTTCCATCTAAAAAATTTATATGCAGAAATGTAAGAAACGGAAATTTCTATTATGTTAAATAATAAAAAGATATAACAAGCATATAAAATATAAGAAAAAAAGCCAAGCAATACCAAAAATTTGACCTATTTTTAACAAATTTTGCAATTTCTCTGTCAAATTGAAATGAAAAACGATCTGTCTGTTTCTATGAAATGCTGAAGTGTCAGGCTCTAACTACAACTCTTACTACAAACATTATACATATATTAAATTAATATAAAACTGAGATATTTGTTTACAAAGTTGACCATTTATTTTTTCGAGTATCTTCAAGTACTTTGCTAAATGATAAGACTAGAAATATAAAAAGTAATTGTTTTGAGCTGTAGTTAAAGTTGAACAGATCTGATTTGTACATATGTATATATTATCGGCAACATTTTGTTGTAATTATTGATATTGTCGCATGTAAAAGGAATATCGACTGCTAACTCAGTCAATTAAATTCATAAAATACAACAAAAGCGAAATACATAATATAAATATGTATGAACGCATTTGCGAAAACAAGTCAAACCTGTTGCAAAAGGAATAAATAAAGCATTGCAGCAACATGAACTTGATAGTTGCGCTAAGGATTGCATGCGGATGAAAATGACCGTTGGTGACTATCAAACAAATGTTATAACGCTTCTGAACATGGCGACAATATAATTGACATACAAACTTACATAAAAATCAATCGAAGATGCACACAAAACGTGTATAATTACACAAATCTATAAAGATCAAAGTGAATGTCACGACCAAATGTGCAATTAAATAGCTTGTTAAAGGGGTGAGAGGAGGGCTGTATTGAGAGGGAGAGAAAAAAACACTTTTATTTTATTGGCATTGACATATCTCCCCACGACCACTTGGTGCAATGACCTGTGAAAAAGCAATATCAGTACGTTCACTGACCATAAACTTGAGTGTTTTCGTTCAGTCGTGCNGCAATATCAGTACGTTCACTGACCATAAACTTTAGTGTGTTCGTTCAGTCGTGAATTCGGTGATTTACTTGTGCTCCTTTAAGCATTTTATTTTAACTCCTATTCAACGACAATTAAGCATAAACGACAATTTAATAAAAGTGCAAATGAATCTTTCACTATCTGTCATTCATTACTCTTTTCTTCTTCTTCTTATTTTTTTAATTGATTTTTATTCTTTGAAAAAAATGTATCAACTGACGTCAGTAAATTCTGTTCTGCTGTCAACCATATTATAAACCATAGAACCATAGAAAAATCTTCAACAAATGATTATTTAGCTAATAAAAATATCATTTCTATACCACAAAAAAATAATACCTACATAATAATCTTCATTCGAACATTTTTTGACACTCTTGTTGCTTTGAAAGAGTTTATAAAATTTATGCTTCAAGCATTTGTCTTACTTTGTTTGACATTTTCAGTTTAAATTAAATTTCTCGCATTTCATTATTAACGACTTTTTTTTCCTACTCTTCTTTTTCTAAGCTGCACTTTCAAATCATTAACCAAAAATGAGCAATTTTTTATTTATAAAATAGAAAACACTAAAATAAANATTTTTTATTTATAAAATAGAAAACACTAAAAGGTAGATAAAAATAAATTACAATAAAAGAAATGTAAGTATTTACAGTGATATTCCTTTTAACGGACATTCCTTTTAACCGGAGAGCCCTATCAACCGAACAGAATTTGCAGGCCCAAAGATTTTAATGATGTTTTGCATACAATCAACATTCCTTTAGAAGGACATTCTCTCGTCCGAATACGAATAATTCAATTTAGTACATTTTCATACGCGTTCTCTTAAGCGGACAAATTCATGTTTGTTTTGATTTGGTATTTTTTGACATATATATGTCTTAGGGCTGGGTATTTTTGAAAAATGTCGTCGGTAGCAAAACGCTACAAGCTACAAAAGATAATTTGAAATTCATTTACTACTTTGATTTTTGAGTCAATAAAATGACAACAAATTCAATTCAATTCAAAAATAGCCTTCTTTATTATTATCCGAGACATATATATGAAAACTGTATTTAATCAAAGATCAAAGGACTTCTAATTTTTTTTTTTATTAAAAGCCTTGGAGTGAATAAAAGCTCTCATTGTGCGGATGAAGATGAAAAGAGAACAAAATATGCTGCCATACTTTTTTAATTGTTATTGAATCTTTGTGCAACATTTGGTTCAATAAAAAATGGCAAATTTTTTTCAATAAATTATAAAAATAATGAATATTTTGACAATTTTTCATTTCATTCTCTAGACCGGACATCCCTCTAAAAACAAATTTTCTGATTCAATTACTGTCCACTTAAGATGGATTAACCTAAATTTTGAGAATATCTAAGAAGGGAACATATATCTATCTCTTTTCTCTTCACTAGTCCTTCTTTAATTCACACTCATAAGTTATGAGTTAATCTGAAATCTTAGTTTTAGATTTGAAATTATATTTTGATATCATTTGTAATTACTCTGAGTGTAGCGACCTAGTTATGCATATGTATGTTGTTCTTGTTGTTATGTTTGTTGGTAGCTCATCAGCTTATTTGTTCTTAGAGAGTGTTTGTGTTGTGTGGTATTGTGAAACTGGCACATAAAAAATGTTGTTCAAGCTGGAGCATCTTCTTTAAATATCATCAACTCTCGCTAGATTGTCTAATTAATATTGATTATCACGTCCACAAAAACAAAAAAAATGTCTGTAGTTAAAGGCTAGAATGCATGTGATCTCAGCGGATGGCTTTGATATGAGCATCGAAATATGTTAATTTTATGCTAATTGACAATTATTATTGCCACTATTTTGTGGCCAATAGATTCATTTACATGACATATAATCCATATTAAGTGGCAGATTATAGTGTGAAAGATATGCATAATAAACTTCGTTGACTGTTCAACAATTGTCATGAAAGAAGAATGAAAATACAAATGTAATAATAATAATAACAATGATTTTCGATAAATAGTCATTTGATATGAGATAAGAATCGAGTTCACTGGCAATATTGACAGCAAATTCAAGGAGAATTTTTTTAAAAAAAATTTCTACTAATTTTTTTTTAACAATTTAATATTGGTAGTAAAGAAATGTCAACACATTGACTTAATTGTCATTTTGTAATGCGCACATTATTCTCTTAGGAAAAGAAGACTGAGAAGTTCGTTAAAATTAGAAAGTTATATATTTTTTTAAATAATGTTACATTCAAGAAAAACTTATAAAAATGGTTTGGAGGGGAATGAAGCCTCAAGCAATAGAGGACTTACAACTTCCAGCTTTGTCATTGATGACGTGTGGTTGCGTAATGATGCTGCTTTGGCCGCTCAACAAGAGCAAGTTTTGAGAATGAAACGCATGCAAGAGAAAAAAGCACGCGCTGCCATGAGCAAGCAAGCCGAAATTCAGAGGGCCAAAGAGCGTTTCATCCAAATGCACAAATCTAGTAAACGCGAACAGAGCCTGCCACAGAAATTTAGGGAGGCGCCCACACCACCCCCTATATCAACGAGTTGGAATCAGGTAGCCAAGAAAGTATATGACGTAACAGCCACTCCGAAGGCATCCAAGCTAGTCGAGCCAATCATGATAGACAAAGCAATACAGACAGAAGGCAAAAATGGACAAGATGAGCAGTTGGAATGCCCCCCTTGTTTGCGTATGAATTACAGCTGTAATGCCTACTGCAAACATATACCTGAGCATTTGAAGCTGATGGTGCCATTCTTTCTATTGCGTAAAACACCCACTCAGTATGAAAAAGACGCTGAAGAGGAGGAACGCATGAGGCTCATTGATCGTTTATGTAATCCGTTTGGTAAGAAGCCAGTTATACCAATTGCAGTGAGTTGTACCTCAAGTGTAATTGAGAGTCAGGGAAACCGGGATAACAAAAAAATCCAGGAAAATGAGAAAAGCCAAGAAAATGAAATAACGGGTTACATGCGCGAATTTCCCTTATTGAGCGTAGCCCTCAGCCGTCGTCGTTATAAGTAGTTATCAAATTTATATAAGAGAAAGCATGCGTTATTTTATTTTATAAGCTTTTTTTTTTTGTTTTATTTTCGATGTCACATATATTTTTTAAATCCATATGTTGTTACGAGCAGCTCGACTTGTATGAAATTAATAAATATATGTGATTTTGCATTAACATCAATCATGATGCATAATACCTTTTACCACTAAGTATTTGTTTGTTTAGTTTTCTATAGCAGTGTAAATGTCATACTTTTGTTGTCATTCATCATCATAGTGGATGCGACCTGTGTTCTTATACTCTATGCACATGAGTAATGATATGTTTTTTATTCATAAGCAAAACGTTTGAAAACCTTATTAGACCATATGGCCTATTTAGTGTTTGATTAACAGTGAAAACAGCATTTAGTTATACATAAACAGTGTATAAATAAAGTATTCCAACTCCCTTTAAACACAAAATCTGCACCTCATATCTTAATATTTTTATATGAACACAAAAATTCTATAAATACAATTTTGTAGTCAAACATCTTATCTTTAATGTCATCATGTTTGGGTTTTTCTAATCCTTACCGTTTTCTCTCTGGAATGGATGCACTCTTAAATGGTTTCTCCCAGTAGTTCGCTAAATTATTGAATAAAAAAAGAATAATCTATGATTAACTAAATAGTTATTTTTTTTGAATCATTCTAACTATAGACTGCAATAACAAATCATTAAAAAACTTTCAAAGTATGCACAACTGTTCGAAAAACTTTTTTGAAGGTAAATTGGTTAATTTTATATTGTTCACTCACAGTTGGAAAACGGGAAGGATTAGAAATATGATTTTTGGTGACATAAAAGATCAGATGTTTAACTACAAAATGGCATTTAAATAAATTTTTTTTTTCATTTGAAAATATTTAGATATGAGGTACAGATTTGCTCTTAAGAGGGTGATCGAATCTTTGTTGATACACTGTATGTGTGTTTGATTTTGCACAACTCATAGACATAATTTTTTTTGGTATATATGAAAAACTAGTGCTAAATAATTTTCAAAGTAAGAAATTTAATGGAAAGTGTCAGAGCACTCCAAAAACAGCTGCTAGATTTTCACATATATTTTCATCATAATTTTTCACATTGTAGTCTAAAATGATTGCTTAATCAGTGAGCTACTATGCTTTTGTTAGAGCGTTTCATCATTAGAGTAATCATGTTAAAAGTGACTTCATTCTACGTTCTTTCCTTTGTAATTGATTAAAATGACAGTGATAAATGAGTATCTGCATGAAACATTGTCTTTTGTCCTTTATCGTGTCACATCTCATCATATTTACTTTCATTTTCACTTTTACTACAACCATACACATCACACTGAGCTCTAAATAAATCTATATATGTATAAATGTAGCTTTTGATTTGAAGTTGAGAACTAATAGTGTAAACTCGTACTTATTACTTTCTGCTTTTGATGTCGTCGCTGACAAATAATTGAATTATTATGCGTTATTAACAATTTTGTTGGTATTATTTTTTTTTTATTTTATTACAATTTAGATACTAATTAATTATTATTGATTAGCTTCAATTTGAACTTTGTCTTCTAAGTGTTTTTGAATCTTTTCATTTTAAATTTATCTTAACGACAATCAGAAGTGGATTGGGTCGCATTGGGGGTTGAAAAAAACTCTTGTGTCAAATAATTTAATTGATTTATAATATTAGTAGAAACTTTAAAAGGCAACTATTAAGTAATGAAAACTACTCGTACTCAGCAGTGCTTCAAATATTTTGAAAGTACTCGAAAAAGTATTCCAAGTTCTTTCAAATAGTTTTTGATAATTTGTGGAATTATATATAATTTTTTGAGTGAATTTAAATACTTATAATCTGATGGACATCTTGAGTACTTTCACTTGACTAGGCATACTAAAACCCCCCCGATTGCACCTGGCGACAATCAAATCAGGTTGTTGAGAAATGAATTCTTAACACACATCAGGTCAAAGTTTGTATAGACATATAAAAGAGCCATGAAAAGTAGTGTAAAGAAGTGAAGATGACTTCTTTGAACAGTTGTAAATCCCCCTGCATTGACATGAATTTGTCAAAGCATACACAGGCATACATATGTATGTACATATATTTTCAGCTATTTATTTTTAGTTCAAGTTGTTGCATGTGGAGTTTTATGCTTGCAACGTGTCCCTAATGACACAACCAAAAACAAAGATTTAATTAGTAGAAATTAAAGTTGTGGGAGGCGTCAATATGCTTTGTATGTATGTATGTATGTTTGTATGTATGTATGTATTTGATGTGATGCTACAGAGAGAGAGTAAGTGTTTATTGGCTTTAAGTGTGAACTTTGTGGCACTTTCAGCTGTCTAAATTAATGTGTTGAAATGTCAGTCTGTTTATTATATGATGCAGCAGCTATGATGTATTTTTTTCAATCATAAAAAAAAAATAAGTGTGTCAAGTTTCAATATTCTAGCACTTTTAATTATATCAAATGATATATGTGCATACAGATGTACCTAAATTGATACCTCCCAAATACTCCAATAAAATGCTTTTAATTGTTATACATTTAATTAATTTTTCTTAATTGACAAAGCAGGAAATTATTAAATTATAATAGGTAGGTAAGTAGTTCATTATTTATTACATGTATTGTACTATTTTAATTCCGCATTTTATTAATTTTTTTTTTATTTTTTTGTGCTTATGATTACCCTTTGACCAAACGCGTATGTTTATTTATAGCATTGGAATTTATGGAAGTTTTTATGTGACCCAGTCTGTTCTCAAATGCATGTTTGTATGTATGCATAAAAATGTATCAGAAATCATGAAATAATTCTAATTGAGTGCTGCTGACTTTATGCTTCAATGGCAGTACGTTAACCACAAAATAATAATAATAATAATAATAACAACAATATGAGAAAAAACTATAGACTTTAGTCGGTCGTTTCCTTTAGAGCAAAAGTCAAAGTGATAAGCACTGAACACTATCGGCACAAGAGACCCTAAAGTGCCCACATATGAGGCGGTTGGAATATAAAAATAAAATAATAATAAAACAACAATCATTAAGTCGTGCTCCAAGTGCTTTTTCGCTTATCATGCTGCACACATAACTAACAATAAAGACCGTTTGTTGTTGTGTTGCGTTGTGTTGTGTTATATGCCGACTTGAGTTCAGTGTTCATCTGCTCTAAAACAGTTGGTATCAAGGCGTGCGTTTCATTTATAATTGCTTATAATCTATGTAGTACTTGTGTTTGTTGTTGTCTATCTATGAATTAAAACAATTGTTGTTTATAAACAACACTTGGCATATAAGGTGCTTGATCTTGTTTTCATACAAAATAGAAAAATAGGCAAAAAAAGAACTTCCGCTTAATTCCCTTTACTTATATTTCAAAAAGGACTTTCCAGTCAGTGAAATGTCAAAAAAAAAAGCTGTAAGTTGTAGCTACCTTTTTATTTATTCATTTCAATTTTATTTTTATTTTTTTCGTTCTTGTGGTCTTTTCATATTTTCATTGGATTATCCTATCAAGTGTAATTCAATACCAGTAAATATAATCCAAGCAGACAACGTTGGTGGCTTCAGGCGTCAATAGATCATTATCAAACTGACTCCCGACCCTGGACTCTCTGCCATGCAACGAATGAACGAATGAAGCGATCCATACAAAAGATACGATACTCAAGTGCTACAAGTCTTAGTTTCTCTTTTTGCTTTTTAATTAACCAACTTCGTGCTGTTTCCATTTGTCCATTTGTGTATGAACATATTGGCGTTTTTACCTGTCCTAACACTTCAAAGAATTCTAAAGGAATAAATAAATACTTACTATTTGTATTTTTATCAGCTAGCTATTCAATTGAATGGAATTGAATTGAATTTTTCTTTCACGTGTAATTTTTGTCCACACTAATGAACACTCGCTCTAAACCTAACAACAACAAAAACAAAAATTTATAATTGCGCTGGCGAAATTTTGTGTGTGATTTTGACATTTGATACCATTTTTATTGCTATTGAAGTGTAATGTAATACCTACCGTATTAAATGGAAACACCTATGTACATGCAAAAGCAGTAGTTTTGAGAAACCTAATACTGGTTGGTATACTGATGGTAACGAATTGTGTCTTTAATACAATACCTAACTGATTTTGACAACTCCCAGCCAACATGAGCACGATAGTTTGGCG
>JXHJ01003035.1:20779-43975 GCA_001014935.1 Liriomyza trifolii | reverse complement strand
AAAAACTTAACCAAAACACATTTTCACACGCACTCTGTGTATTTTTTACTATAACGAGTACATAGTTACTTAATTTAAGTAAAAGAGGTCCTCAACACTCTTTTTTATTTTGTTGTGAAATGAGAAAAAAATTTGGAGCTCAAAATTCTTATATGCTTTATTCATATACATATATACAAACATACATATGTGCATATGAATATTATTGTCTTTATTCGACGCAACAAAAAAAAAAACATACATTTACCTAGAAAACAACAACAAAAATGTATGTGATTGGCAACTTTAAGGAAATGAAGACTAAATTTAAGTACAACTTGTACTCATATTTTTTATTTTTCAGTAAACTAAGTTAAGGACATGAACGTACTGAATATAAGTACCATTTTCCTTAAATTTAAGTCCAAGATTTACTAAAATTCCATACATTTCCTTAAAATTAGGAAATATTCATGGTTTTAAAATTGCCCAGCCAGCATTTTTTGAAAAATCTGATCAAATTCGAGTCATATTTAACTCGTATGCTCGATAAAATCAATCGAATATGCGCTCATTTTCTGATCAAAAGTGCTTGCTTTGTCGGGAGAAACTGGTACCCTAGATATGACTCCGAATGAAGAGTCTTTTATGTTAACATCTTCTGAGCATTTTCGACTCTTTTTTGTCTTATTTTCTGATCGAATATAAATTTAAAAAATGAAATTTTTTGAGATATGACTTGAAATTTCTGTTTTTTTTAATTTTTTATATAGTCTTACAAAGTGTAAATTAATTAAAAACTCGAATTTTAGAAAGTCCCAAGGAGAAGATTCGAACCCACTCATCATTGTATCATTGTTGAAGCCTTTACTCATTCTGCCACGTGCGATAATATTTTTTTATAGCTAAAAGTCTGATTTCTATTATAAGCATTTTTATACGTTAGATATGCAACAATTTTTGTTTATTTGTTTTTTGAACAAGTAGTTTTGCTGGTGGTATCATATTCGAATCAATTCTGCTTATCAAAGAGGATTGAGCAGTTTTTGATCGTTCTGGACGATCAAAAAAGACTCTTCTAGACGATTTTCAAAAAAACAATTTTCCAAATGCTAGCTGGGTGAGTACATATTTCCTTAATTCTAGTATACCTTTTATTATGAGTGTAATAGCACAAAAAGAACACACTGTGCTCTTCACACTCAAGGTACAGGTGGTATCCCCTCTTTTTCATGTTTTTCTCATTTTTTTGTTTAATGATATTTTAAATTTTTTTTTTTTTTTTTTTGTCACTTCTCTTTTATTGAGGTGATTTTTCTTTTATTTCTTTTAGCCTTCAATTGAAATATAAAACCCTTATCCGTAGAGATATATCGTATATCGGCCCAACGAATAAATACAGACTATACACACAGCAAAAAGTACCTAATGAATTCAACAAGATTGTTTCTATGCAATGTTTTAAGAACAACGGGCTAAACAGAAGCAAGAAAAAAAGAAGTTTTCATAGAGATTACATAATGTTTCAATTAGGTATAAATCTTCTTAAAGTTTCAAAACTGATATCTCGCAGCTTTCATACAAAGTAAATGAGAAAAACATTTTTAAGAAATTAATTAGAAAATTCCTATTGAATTATGCCATTTTTAGGAGATATCTCATTAAAAACATTTATAAGTTTGTGACATAGATTTTGTGTGAATATTACACTTGATGAGTTTGAGAACATTTATAAGTTTTTCTTATTATCATTGGATAAAACTGCGAGATATCACTTTGAAAACATTACCTATTTGAAACAATAAGACACTCTTATTGAGTAAAAACTATAGAGATGTCTCTATGTGTATGTTTCATTTAATTAAGTACACTGTGTGTAGACTTGAGAATAAAGAATATTTAAAAACTTTGGCTTTTAAAATTTTTTTCACAATAAATACTGTTATCAAAACTAAAAAATATTTTTTTAATTATTTGTTTTAAAGATCTCTCAATGCACTATAATATTTACGGAGTACTTTTGAAAAAATTCTCCATAGTTTGTTATAAAATTAATTATTGGTATTGATATCCGGTTTAAAAAAAAAACTTGCGTATATTCATAAAACAGATAAAAGCTACCCTTTTCCATATTCAAAATACGGATAAAATATTATTCAGAATTCGTGTATTAAAATCGTACGGATATCCATGTTCTCCCTTTTAATCTTTCATTTAAATTTTAAAAGATAAAAAACTTCCTTCTTATGGAATTATAATTTTGCTTTTTTATTATATTTTAGATTTTGAAATAAAATTTATTTGCAAATTTATTTATCACATCCGCATTACTATATTTTTTTTTTTCATCTACTTGGTAATTTCAAGTCAAAACTAGACTTCAAGACTTGTCGAAGCAAGATTGTGTAAAGATAGTCTTCTATAAAAAAAAGGGTTAATGAAAGTTTATTAACACAGTCCACTCGCTCATTTTCTTAGTATTTTGGGTTAATGTCTCAATTAAGTTTCAGTGATGAAATAAACATTTTATTTCCATGAAAAAAATTATGCTTAGACTAGCTTTTAAGCTATGAAAACAAAAAAGAAGGAAACTGTTACATATTTGCCTAAATTGTGAATGTTTTTTTTGCATCATGTCTGCATAAAAAATAAAAAAAACTTTATCAAAGTTTAAAAAATTAACTGTCATCAAGACAATTACGAAATTCTTTATGAGTCATGATTAAATATGAAATTCATCAACGAAATAAGCAAAGAAAAAATTTTCAAGCTAGGGGAATCCTAAACAATATAGATACCTGTTTTCATAATTAATTAATTAGGTACAGGGAAAATGATGCACAAATTTATTAAAAATGTTATGAGTCATAAAGTCAGATAACTGTCTATTCATCACCATTCATAAAATTTTTATCAGCACATACGCAAGTTCACCAACGTTGGAAAAAAAAATTAATAGTAATAATAAAAATTTATGCTGACCTAGCAAAGCAATAAAAAACACTGTACAGTGTACACTGATCTATTGCTTTGCACAGACCGGCAAACAACGCAAACAAACGTAGTTGTAGGCGTGTGAAAAATATTCTTATTATATATAAACAATTATTGAGCAATCTTATATGGGTGAGAAGATTCAAAGATCGCGAAAAAAAAACAATTGAGATGCTTAATGCAAAGTTGTTATCTTGACAGCAGCACTTGCGCAATAAATTAGCATTTGCGCCTAAAAATCTGCTGACTTGACTTGACATTTAGTAAGAATTTATGAATGTCGAAATTCATAATTTTGCAAAAACAAACTGCATGCATATTTTGTTTATGACTCTTGAAAAAAAGGGTCGAGGTTTGTTTTTAAGTATTCATCATCATATTTATGTTTTCACATAAAAACAGCAGTTAGTTGATTATTTATTGTAAGCTTTGTTATGTCTAATTTTTATCAGCAATTCTAACAATCATAAAATTCTTTCGTAATTCATCAAGCAGCTCGACTGGTTTTGCTGCTTTCAACAAAATCAAAAAGGAAAGGTTATTCACTCCTCTGGCAGTCACTTAAAAGTCTGTTCATCTTAGATTTTTTTATATTTTATTTATTATTAAATTAAATTAAAAAGCACACTAAGCATCATCACAAAACATATAATATAAAATGAACAGTCGTTGTCATAGATATTTAAATAGATACAAGAAATGTGCTGGATATTCGGCTGATTTTTCATTATAACATATTTTTTCAATTTGATTTTATTTTTATCCTTTAATTTTCCAACACATCCATTATGGACACACATTTACTTATATTAAGGAACATAACCATAATTATGATAATGATACTGATGTTGTGAAGTCGGTGCTGCCTGCATGTAAGGAAGAGTCCCAAATGTATAGGCGGGCAGCATGGCTGTGGCTGTGGCATTGACTTGTGGCAACTTCACAGTTCTTGGCAGGCGTTGATTGTCTGCCTCGTTATTCGGAAGCACAAGGTGTTGGTGAGTGCGCTTAAAAAAGCCCGCCATCACACAAGTGACAAGACTAGCTACACTAGTGCCCAAAGCAGCACCGGCTGCCACATCGCTCCAATGGTGTTTAAAGTCGGATATGCGTGTCAGTCCCACATACACGGCAGATAGCAGACAACTGAATTGCAAGACATGCTTGAGCAGCTTGGATATGTTTAGGGAGAGCGTTAACTGCAGGTAGATGGCCAAATAGACCATAGCATAAAAGAAGAGGCTGGCATGGCCGCTTGGGAAAGACATACCGACATCTCGTAAATGATGTGCTGTCACATTTGTCAATTTGGCATTGCATTTGTAATCGTATATATAGAGGCCTTGATTTTTAGCGGAAGAGCAATTGCTGCCATCTGGCAAGATGGGATCACATATAGCAAAGAAATGCGGACGTAAGCGTCCAATGCTGAACTTAGTGACTTCTGTGGCAATTAAAGTCAAAGCCAATCCAAATAGATAATGACCGATGTGCATATAACAGCACTGCAGACGTGCATAGATAAAATGCATGCAATCTTGTTTCTCAGTTATCATATTTGATGTTTTGGCGCCGCGTTGTTGTATTTTCTTTATGCTTTTACTATGATGATGTTGATGTTGATGCTGATGATGTTGATTGCTGTTGCTGTTGTTGTAATCAGTTAATTGTAAAAGCTCCAAGGCAAGCATGACTAACGTAGGCACGGATAGCACTGTAAATATGAGAGTTTTGGAGCTAACAGTGCTGGAACGATATGGATATTGTAGTGACTCATCATTGCAAAAAAATCCACGCTTTTGTGGTGTCCACCATTTCTCTATGGCATAGACAGTAAAACATAATCCACAAAATAATAATATATCAAAACAATGACGTGCGAAAAAGCGCACTTTTTTTCCCATCACTACAAAATTTCACTTAATAATCTTTGTTATTGTTGTTGTTGTTGTTGTTAGTAATAATGGTCAGTCAGTATTTTTGCGCTTTCAAATCACTACAGTCTGAGATCGCGTTTTAAAACCAACTAACAACTGCTACCTGTCCACTTGAAGCGCATAGCACGACTTTGATACCAAGGCAACCAACCATTATTGTTCAGTCAACGTTAGCTTAAAACGCTGACTGAATTTTGCCTTGTTGCGTACACTATTACTTTAGTTTTTGTTATTTTTATTTATTGTTGTGGGGAGCTGCATAAAGTCTGTTTTAAAAAATTGAAATTAAAGTGTTTTTAATGGCATTTTAATTAAATTGAAAGTTTCATGTCTGAATGCTGGTAGGTAAAAAAACTATACAAAAAAAATAAGTAAATAAAATTATGATAAATTTGTATAGAAATTGAGCTCATTTATGAAATATTTATGACAGTCTGGCAACAACGACGTCAGATATTTCAAATATTTGCCTGTTGATCACGTTAAAGCAGCAAAGTGTGAAAGAGACAACAAATAACATATAGATTTAAGTGGATGTGCATTTTTATGCAAATAAACGTTGAGATTGTATTTTGCATTTTCAATTAGCACATGTTGCAATCACAACAACACATAGCTCTATAAATATTATTACTTTTTTTATGTATTTCTTTTGATTACATCACAAAAACAAATAAGAAGGCACGTCAATTGATTTTAAAACTGGTTTATTAAATGAGAATTTGTTGTTGTTTTCACATTTTCTCTTAATCCACACAAAAATATACAGTTAAATCAAATGTCAGCGTAAACTACAGTAGGCACCTATTTAATTTAATTTAATGTTCATAAAATACACTACAAGCATAACTACAGTTAATTGTGCGTGTATCAAGTTATTATAGCTTAAATATTCATTAAGAAATCAGACGATATTTTTTCCCCCTTTTTTTTTGTTTTTTGCTTTAATTCTTTTAATTTCTCTGCTGACGCGCTGCGCTGCACTTGTGCGCTGAAGTGTAGCGTGGGCAGCGCAGTTGACGTGCGGTTATCGTGCTGCCAGATTGAACATCTACTTTCTTCTCATATGTCTCTGCGTGTATCTAACTACTTAATGCATATGAAATCACAGCTGAGTGGCGATCTACTTCTTTTTTTTTTTTTTTGCATATTTAATGCCTTTCACTGCGCTTATAAATGATCAATTTCAAGGCTATTTTCTAAAAATAAATATATAATTAAAATGCTTTATGTACATTTTCGCATTTTATGGCATAATTTTAGGTGCTAAGCAAAATTAATTCAATAATTTCATATGAATTTCTTAGAAATATTTGTTTTTGAATTAGGAATTAAACTGAAACAGCGAAAATAAAATATGAAAATAGCCTCATTTTTTTCGCATTCATGGTTTATTAGGTCTATAAAACAGGGATGCAACTCAGTGCCCAAAGCGATTTTGGAGGCCAATTTCACATACTTATTCTAGTCCGACCAAAATGATATGATATGTTTTGACAAGTTAGTATTCTAAGCTAAAATTCAAATATTCAAATTTAACCATTTTTGCAGAAGTTAGAGGCAAAACAAGCAAGAACGAGATTTTTGCGATTTCCCATAAGAAATACCTTACAAGAACTGAGTGCCCAAATGTAAGAAAATGCGTTGAAAAGGTGGTTTACGGTTTGAAGGTTAAATGCAGTAATATAAAATTTCAAAACACGATTGAGAAAATTCTTAAAATATTCTTAATATTTTCGACTTTTGATTATTCAACTTTTATATATGAAACCCACTCCTAAGCGCATAATTTCTAAATTTCATATTAAATTTCATTTTTTTATTTCATCTAATTATTGCTTGTTTTATTTTGCAGCCCTGCTATAAACATTATGATAATTATACTTGGAATTGCTTTTATTTATTTTTATTGTTGCTTCATGCACGTTTATAAACGCAGGTGCGTGAACTGAAAAAAGAAAGAAGAGAATATATTTGCACATTCGTTAATGAGTGTTTATCAGGTAAAATTGAAGCAAGAGAGGAAAAAATAGAGAGATTATTTTCTCAGATTTCCCCTGTGTATAGAAGAAAACTAATAAAAGAAAATAAAATATCAATATGAACTGTACAGGAAATTCTTTGCGACATTTCAACACATTAATTAATAAATTTAATGAATTTTGACAACAACAATAATAACAACAACAACCATACCAAAATGTGCGAATCACCCAATAAGTTAATCAGCGGTGTTAAAATCACACGTTATCTTATATTGAAAGCTAAATGAAGAATTTTGATTAAAGTCTGCGATATTAATAGAAGGTATTTACCATTTGTTTTGACTTATCTCTCACGCATAATTTCTCGATTCCATTTAATTTCCTATTTGCTTGATTTATTGTCATTTTTAATCATGGGTGACAACAGGGGGGAATTTAAATTATTAAAGATATAAAAAACATTATAATTTTCAAATTCATACATGTAAAGGTATACTTCAGTTGAATTATTTTTAAACTTGAATTTGACTAATTTTTGTTTTTCTACGGAAGACCATGTGTAAATACTCGTGTCTGCGTCTTATCAATTTTTAAATTTCTTTCAAATAAATCACCCAAGTATTTTTATTATCAGTTACACACATATGTAAAATTCAAGTGGTTGCACTTTATTTATTTTTCTAAGTATGCATTTGCCAAAATTTAAACATGCGTCTGCAAGACTTGAAAAAACTAAATGGGTCTTAGTTCAAGTACCGTCTCTAAGCAGGACCGCACACCATGCGTGTAAAAAGGTCAGTAATTAAGAGGAAAAGAGATATAGAAGGAGCCTTTTCGATGGCGCTTCAGATATAAGTGCTGCGTAAATATTTGTATACAAAATTTTGATCGCCGTTCTATGATAAGAAAAGTTAAAAATTCCATAGAAAACAATAAATAACTATCTCAATCTATATCAGTTAGGGATGTGCTAAATATTGGATATCCAGTCATAAAATTACTTTACATTAAGCTTTTTTACATTTTCAAACTTTCAACATAAAAATCTATTATAGCAATTTTCTAAAAAGTGTCCATCTGTATAGAAAAGAAAACTTTTAATACAGCCGGATAAAAACAGAATCCGAAATACCACTGATACCGGATATCCGTTACATATCTCATATCAATAATATGGTTGGGAATATAATGCTTCACTATCAAGGTATTTTAAATCCCCGCGGCATTTGAAATACAGGTGAACATATGCATATTCAAACAACAACAAATTTGTATCTGCAACTCTTTCAGTTAATCAGTTAAATTAATAAGTAAACAATTTTTTAAGCACTTTGTCGATTATTCATTAGAATATTTTATTGCGCCTTTTTTTTTTTGTTGACATATGATAACTGTCATAATTATTTGAAATTTTGTAATCATCGATGTACATACATATAGTATTTAATAGAGAGCGAACAACAGAAATATGACGGAAATCCTAGTAGAACAAAACCGCAATAAATCGCATTTCGTTATAGAATATTGTAGAAACCATAGTAGTACTCAAAAGTCAGTCCAAAGAGCGCGGGCGACATAAGGCGGCTCTATTTATGAGGGAATCATTAATTATCGAAGCAATTCCAATAGTAAGGATGAAAAATTTACGTACATTCTGATGCGCAAAATAAATACAAACAAAGAAAGAATTATATATATGTCACGTATTTTAATTTAATGCACGCTTGTTAGTGCAATGAACTCTAGATAAGCATGCACAACATTTCATTAGAAAGTAGGAAAAAGCGCATTTCTAAACGCAATTTAGAAAAAAAAAAATTATTCAATAAAAAAATTTCATATACGTCAGAATATATTTCTATAGATCTGTTCAATTACGAGTACGAGTACTCATCAATTCGAATACAAATAAATTTATTTCAAATATAAACTATAAAGTACCTTAAGGTACTCGAAAGGTAGTGAAAAGATTTGAAAGTACTTGAATACATATCAATATTTACCAAGTATTTGTACTTGTACTTGAAAAGAATTGAGTTAAAAGTACTCAATAGTTAACAGTTCTAGTTTTCTAATACATTTGTATGTATATTTATGATCATTTATATATTGCTAGCTCTGTCAGTAAATTTCCAACACTCATTGTGTCAAGACCGCTCTGCTGGCAGTACAGGCGCCACTGATAAACACCTCAACAGTGTACCAGTGAACAGCGAACTTAAGTCAATTGTAAAGAAATTCAATATCAATGCAAAAGTTCTGCTCACTAGCAAAGTACTCGCTCGGTCAGGTTGTTGTTAAATAGCAGTAAATAGTCAATATTTTTGTAGTTGTTCAAATACAAAAAAGGTAACCAAATAATGACAAATGAAAATAGCCAGACAAATGTGAAAATGCAACATTTCAAATTAACGACTCCAGACGACAAGTTGAATTCAATGCGGTAATATTTACTACATACATATATGTACATATGTATGTATTGAGAAATACAGCCATATAGCTGCCCAACGAAAAAATAAACAAAACAAATACAAATCATATTAATATATTGCTCTTACAAGCAACACATCATACTGTAGCTGAGCAGCACTAACAGAAGTTACAGCAGCAACAGCATCAGTACCAGCAGACAAAGATCACGGTGCAGTTTTGTTTAGTGCTGGGCCACGATCACAATAGTAGAGTCAACGAGAACCAGCAGCGTATGAATGGTAAATGTCGTATGGACATTGGCAATAATCATTAAGTAAAGAAAAACTCTTAAGTCTAGAGAAAATTAACACAAATATCACAACACTAAAGTAGGCGTAAAAGGTCGCTAGCCGATAAACAAAGAGATTTGCAACGAGAACAATAAATGCAACATAATATATTGCATAGATAGTAAAATTTTTCACTGATTTTCCAATGCAAAATTTGCATTTGAATATTATTGAGTTTTTAACGGTAATTCAGTTGCTGTCAAGTGCTGCCACATATCAGTCTTTTTCACGGAATAAAAGGGGAGACGCATCTACTTACTAAAAATAATAATAAAAAAAGTGCAATTAAGTGAAAAAAAAAAATGAAAACATTCCAAAGCGGTTTCTTTTGCTCAGATCTTAGCCTGCGCTTTCCATATCACGAGGCCACTATAACAGTGCCCATGCTGTTGGTATGCATGCTACTTTTGCCAATGTTATCAATTTGCATAGTGGAAATAATGCGCGTTTGCAAACACTTTCGAACACGTGACTATCTGATCAATTTATGGCGTAGTCTGGCAACATTCAGCTTCGGTTTTATAGCCACTTACTTGTGCACGGAATTGGGTAAAAATGTGACTGGACGTTTACGACCGCATTTCTATGATGCCTGCCAGCCACGTCTGCTAGATGGCACCACATGTGATCAGTTGTTGCATCCTGGACATTACCACAACAGGCCAAACGCTGATAAGGCCACTATGCCAACATTATTAACTGGTGATTTTTATGTACAAAAATATTATTGCTCCAATCGTAATTTAAGTGTGCGCCAATTAGCCGAATTGCATGTCAGCTTCCCAAGTGCGCATGCTAGCCTGAGTTTCTTTTCAATGGTCTTTCTGGCCTTCTATATCCATGCAGTTTGGCGTGGGCGTGGCATAATGCGCGTGTTGAGACATATTTTGCAATTTTTATTGATAATGATTGCCTGGTATATATCTTTGAGTCGTGTGGCTGATTATTGGCATCATTGGTCGGATGTTTTGGCTGGCGCAGTGCTGGGCACATTAATTGCCATATTGAATGCAGTTTATGTGGGAGAACTTTTGCAGACGAATAAATTTAAGCATAAACAAGTCAAGCATGCAATTATAGTGCCTACAAGCCACAAGGATTCAAGGGAGCAACAATTGATAGTACGAAATGCCGATGAGGATATTAAAATACATGAAACTGTTTAAAAACCATCATTATTCTTAAATGTAATTATTGTGATCTAAGTAAGTCTACCATACATAGTGTTTGTTTCTCTTTTAACAAATTTTTAATGAGAAAGTTCAAAGTTCAGATGTAAGTAAGTGTTAGCTTGACTATCACTTGCAACGGCTGACTGCTCTTCGCTGCACACTTAATCGCCTACATAATCCTATGAAATTTTATGAAACATCTTTAGATTTTCATGTTATCAGCTCATCAGCATCAGCTTTAGCATCACTGTCTGTCAGCTAATTTGCCTAATACGCTTGAATGCAAAAAATACAGGCCTGCTATATAGCACTTCATATGTAGTTCAAATTTTTTTTTTATACATTAAATATATAAATGTAAAATTAACTTAAATAAAAATTTATTAACTTGATACTTTTACCTTGCTTACATTTATATTTTTTTGTCCTTGGTATGTTACGTTAAAAATCGTGAGTCACAATTTGAACCTCTTGAACAATTTTGGCAAAGAATGCGGCCAACTATGAGCAATTGAAGCATACTCTACTATACTCCCACTTCTGTTTTGCTGCTTGTTGTCTGCATGAATTTTGTTGCTGCACCCATTTGCGCCTGCAACGTCGTCAGTAAAAAAAAAGACAGCTAAAAATAGCAACACAACAATCAAATCGTCTGACGAGACATAAAGATACATTTTTTCTACTACCCCGGGCATCTGCTGAGTTGTCCAACTTCATCTATAAATGCTCAAAAATCAGCATTGCGGCACGTCCATTGAAAAGCTGTTGAAAAACGTCACTCATGCTGTGTGCTGTGTTTCTTTCATGCTTTTAAAATCTTATTTGGCATTGGTTGACAATTCACTGCAAATTAATTGAAGACAACATTTGTCTTCTTTTTTTTTGTGTTTGATCCCAACAAGTGATAACTCACGTGGTTCCTTTGGCTAGTCTGAAATCACAGTAGACTAATTACACTCTTCATGAACTTCACGCTTTTGAAATATTACTGAGTTTTGGTCTTGAGATAAATCGTGTATTTGAAAATGTTACTATTTTTCTTAAATATTTTTCTTGGTCATAAGCAGGGCTCGGATGTTGATGCACTAAAAAAATTATTTCATCAAAGTAGTTTATGAACATTTAAATTTTCTTTTATTTTGTCAATGAAATCGTAAACTTTTTACTAGAAATTCATTGAACATTGGATAAACACTTTAAAATTTCACATACTACTTCGATCAAAATGTTTTGTTAGTGCATCAACATCCGAGCCCTGGTCATAAGGTTTATCTCGGTAGTAAGATTTTTCTTTCCTCCTATCTCAGTAGTGAGATTTTAATTTCTCATGAGATTTCATTAAGGCTTGCTTGTGAGATTTATCTCAGCATTAAGAGTTTATCTTATTTTTTATCTTATGTTATCCAATGAGATTTTACTATATTTTCTAATTTATTTCACTCTTAGTTGACATTAAATAAGCTTTTATTAAGACAGAACTACTATGCCATACAACTCTAATATTAACTCAAAACTCAAAAAAATTTTATATTCAACTCGTAGTTTTTAATTTTAACTCAATAAAATAAAAGTTTTCACGGAAATGAGTCACAATTTAAATATATACTTTCTCATTCATAATTTCAATGTTGACTAATAGAATTCACGAAATATGTATCATGCAATTTCACTATGTTACTAATTAATTTTTGTATTTATTTAAAGCTAAAAGATACGTAGTTACTATGTATATTTTATCGAGTGTTACACATATTTTTGCTAATCGATCCACTTTCGACTGTTGCCGTAGTACAAAACCTCACACCTCATTCACAATGTATTAATGTAGATCAGAAATTCTAGTTCTAGCACTGCGAAATGTGACAATTATGCAAAGAAAAAGTAGCAACAAATTAATTTATTCAGTGTGATTGTAAATAAGCTTGTAATCTGAGCACATATTTCTATTCAAATAATGGCATTATTCCATTAAAGCAAATATTTCTTGTTATTTAAAAATATGTTGACTTGTGCCTGATAAAGACAGCTGGATGGAATGCATTTAGCAGCAAGCAAGACAGCCGCAGACTCACTAGCAGCGCCACCTGCTGATCAATATCATGAATAATGGCAGCGATCTCATTTTAGCCTAAAAGTATGCAAACATGTTAATATATTAAAAAAAAATTGGTAGACTTTTCTATACTTCAATTATTTGTGATTGTGTACGCTTGTGTTAACACATATATGGAAATGGTGGCCTAATATACACAATTACCTTGACACTAAGCAATTGTGCAATAAAAACGACAGAAGAAGAGTCAAAGGCAGTGTTAGTGGTAGCAAGGATATTTTATTATTCTATTCAACGGTAAAACTTACATGGTTCAATTATCGCATTTCATGATTCGTTAAATTCACATTCGTCACTATAACAAAAGAAAACAGAATTTCAAACATGTGTACTCGCTCATACATACATATGTACATACATACATATATACATACATACATATAAAGTATGAAAGCATTGAAGCTCAACATTAGAGAAATGTATATACATACATACATACATACATATGTATACATATGCGAATTGTAAGAAAATTCATGACGACGACCTTTAAGAAACTTTTAACTTATTTTTGCACGTAGTGTTACAATAACAACAACAAGAAATACATACATACATACATTAGCAACAAAATCAAGAATAATAATACATAATAAAAATCATCATCATCACAATAATGGTAGTAGTTTTGTTATAGGTAACGCACATTGTTGTTAAAATCAACACAAAAGTCGTTATGCACAGAGTAAATTTAAGTCAATAGTCATAGTATGGGAATGAGAATGCGAATGAGCAGATGGGGAAGAGTGAGTTATAAAAAGAGGAAAGTTTTGATATAGAAGTAAGTAAATGTGTAATAATGTTAGCGAATGTGGCTAAAAGGATGTACGTGGTTTGTATTCAATGATAAATAAAGACTTTTGTGCTTTTTAAACGTTTGTCGAAGCAAAAAGGCAAGAGAAAGTAGATTTTCTTATAAGAAATAATAAATAATCGTAGTCAATTCCCAAACAAAAATAAATTGCTTTCATCATGTAATATATACTACTGGAAAATAATTTAAAAACAACATCAAACGTCTACATTAAATTAATGCAGGAGGATATAAAACAAATATAAATCGACAATGGACTTCATGTTGTGAATATTAATTCACTAACTTCTATTTTCTTTTCTATACTTCTCTACTCTACTCTACTCATCTTATATTTTGTTTTCTTTTCTCATATTTTTAATTCACTAAATTCTGCTTTTGGCCTAAAGTATGCTACACATATTCTTAAATTTCATTTGTGAATTGATTTTGTAGCCTACACTTGTGAGTTCATTAGATGTACAAAAAAAAATTCCTAAGGCAGAATCTGGCTTTAGAAAAGTTTTATTTTCATGAAAACTCGATGTGATATAAGCTCATGTTTACACAAAATTTAATAAAGCAATGTAAAATAATGCCATATTCAAAAAGCTTTGCAGTAAAGTTTTATGCAATACAGTCAAATTCATTAAAGCCATATTTGTTAAGTGCAAATGCATTAAGGTCATATTTAATGAAAGCCCCTATTTCATAAGGCCATATTCAATGAGGTCATATGGAAGTAATAAAGCCATATGAAATAATGCCATATTGAAAATTCATTTTTAGTAAAGTCATATACAATCAGACATGTTCATATTTAATAAATCTACATACGATACGGCCATAAGTATTAAAGCCATATTCCTTAAGTCAGTATGAAAAAAGGCATATTAAATAAGTTTATATATGTATATAAAAAAATGCTATATTCAATCATGGAGTAAGAATACAACAAGAGTCCGAATCTCATACAAGCAAATTGTTCTATGGAGGTGCTCTACAGAACACCCATGCTAGCAGAATTTAAGCAGCGCAGTAGCTAACTCTCGTATAAATTGAATCGTAGAGCACCCATACAAATCGGTAAATGCCCATGTAGCTCGGCAAGTACCCATGAAATATTCTATGATCAGTTTACGATGACCACTTGTTGAAGCAAGATCACGTCGCTCCGACACCTATTAAATAACAACAAATATGATAATGCTCGTGCATTTGACTTCGTACTCAACGAGAACGATAAAACCGACGAAACTGGCTTTTATTCAGTACGAAGGCATTTGCACATGTTGTTTTTTCTCAAACGTATACATTATATAGGACGAAATAACAACAAAATATGACTTGTTATTTTGTGGTTCTTTAACAAGTCACATATGCACATGTTGTTGTTGTTGTTATTTTATATTTCTTCACAGACAAAAGGCAAAACGATTGTTGTCAAGTTTTATAATCATATAAAAAACAATAACAATTGAATGAAAACTTGGCAAAGAGTTTTTAAATTTTTTGTTTTTGTATTTTTAGAACGTTGCCGCACAGACATTTATTTGCAGGCAAATGTGTGCAGACACACAACCAGACACAGTGGCAACGCTCGACTTTGCTTCATTTTTGTCAAAAATATAAAAATATCAATTTGAAGACAAGTAAAGTGTGTATAGACAGACATACAGACAGATGGACGAACAGACACAACTGGTTTTCTCAACGAACGCAAAACAGAGAAGCAGAGACACTATAAGCAGCGAAACATGGAACATCCCCTTGCTCTTGCCCCGCAGCTCATACATTGCTACTTGCCTATTTTTTCAGATTCGGACTCTTGTTATATTCTTACTCTATGATACAATGAAGATATATTTTAAAAGCCCTTTTTCAAAAGGTCATATACAATAACGTTGCATGTAATAAAGTCATATGCAATAACGCCATATTCAATTAGATTATATGCAAAAATGTTCGATAACATTATAATTAGTAAGGATATATGTATACAATAAGTTCTCTTCCATATGACCATATTACTTAAGCACAAATGCAATAAAGTCATACGATTTAATGGCTCAAAGATTTGATAAATAACGACATATGGTCTAAACTTAAAATATTATAAAAAATAACGATAAATGAAATAATACTTCAAAAGGGAAATAAAGTCATCGTTTAAATGACGTGTAAAGCCATAACTGTCTTATGGCACTTACTGTGGCCTTTTATGATAATTTAAGCTTTTTTTCAAATGATTATATAAAATTTAAAATAAGACGTTTATCTTTGTCTAAGTATCTATGAATTCATGTATGTATGTACATATGATTATACAATGTGTTTTTATTTATGTGAATAAAAATTATCAATTGTTTTATAAATTATTCTAGTAAGCATTATTGTCTGTACTTGTGTCTGTATCAACTTCCGTGCACATGCTACGGTGTCTATCTGCTTGCAAGTACGCATGAAATTCTATGAAAATGTCGGTGGTCGTGAAAAAATGTCAGCCAAGTGGCGTCGTCGTCATTCGCATCGTTGATACGGCGCTAAACTCTATAAAGCTGATTTCTTCTATATCATACTCACATAAATACATACAGTTAAGGACAAAAGTGTTCATACGCTAAACATTTTTAAATAACTAGAAGTTCACAAACTTCAAGAAAAAAGAAATGATGCAGAATTGAAGCGCAAACAGTCCCACACACTTGACGCCCAATTTGGGATTATTTGGAAAAAAAACTACAGTTTTTATGAACATATCAAAAATGCAAAAAAAAAAAATTTTTCTTTGACGGAATAAATCGTCAAAATTCAAATATTAAAACGGCCATAGCTCGAAAACGGTTAGAGATAAAAAATTTAAAAAAATCATGAATGTTTAAAAGACATAAGCGAACATTTCTGCATACTCGAATTTTTTTTAAAAAATTCGTTGGAAAAGTTTTTTTTCTTTGCATTTTTTGATATGTTCATAAAAACTGTAGTTTTTTTTCCAAATAATCCCAAATTGGGCGTCAAGTGTGTGGGACTGTTTGCGCTTCAATTCTGCATCATTTCTTTTTTCTTGAAGTTTGTGAACTTCTAGTTATTTAAAAATGTTTAGCGTATGAACACTTTTGTCCTTAACTGTATATGTTTTATTTTATTTTATATATGTATGTATGTATGAATATATGCATTATTGTTGTTAAAACGATTGGTAGCTCGGGACGTATGAGTGTTGAACATTTGATGTGCATGCATTGTGAGCTGCATATAAATAAATTTAATAGGAAAATCACTTATGATTTGTGATTTGCGACTCTTCTAAATGTCAGACATAAAAAATAAATACACATACATTTATACATACATACATAAATGTATATGTACATGAAATGGCAATATAAATATTGTTGACAAAGCCAAGTACGTTTATCAAGCATTTATGTATGTTTTTGTATGTATGTAAGCACTTGATGCACTTGATATATTAACTATTCGCATAAATATGAAATAAAAATTTGATTAAGTTCCCATTTGCTTTGCACTAAACGCAGCAGATCAATTTAGTGATTTTTTGATATGAAAAGAACAATCAACATTAAATAAAAAGTAGAACTCTTTTCTGCCAAATGATAAATATTGAATCATTTGGAACTTGTTTCTTATGTACCCATTTACATACATAAAAATGTATATACATATGTTTGTATAAAAAAGGAAACAATTGGCACGAATTTTTGTATACTTTGTATCCTTTTTACCATATGCCTGTCTGTTTGTCCGTCTGTATGTCCGTCTCTATGTATGAGAATAAATTTTTCTGATGTACAATGTTCATTCATGCTCAGACATGTCTAAATGTGCATGTGTGTTCACGTTAGATTCGTTGACATGTTGCTGGACAGAGAGTTCTGGTGGTTATTGTTGGGTTTGACATTGGTCAGTTGCCTTTAGTAGCTAGGGCGGCTTTTGCTGCAAGCCAAAAGTGTCACTTGTCGGATTAATTTACGTTCATGAACGTGTGTATGTTGTTGATAACTCACAGCACAGCAGTTAAAAAAATACAACAAGAAAAAAATATCACTAAATTCTACCATACTATAGTTTTATCTTTGAGTATCCAGTTCTCATTTGACCAATTAGAATAAAAATTTATATAAAACAAGAAAAAAAACAACAATAATAATAATAATAATGAAAGAGTTGCACTTTGAAACTCATAAAGGCAAACATTGAAATGTTAAAGCTTCAAAAATCCCTGCAAATATTTCTATCGAAACTAAATTTACTCATAAATCTTATTTAATTAAGGTAAATCCATTACAATACCTTCCTTCTGAAACTTCAAACAAATTCCAGTTTAATGAATATTATGTAGGTATGTATGCGATTTTTTTAATTTGAAAATTTCACTGAATTTGATATTGAATTTTTCAAAACAAAGAATCAATATATCCGGTATCATAAAATATTTATATATAATAATAAGTTTTTCAATCATATTAAAAAAAACTCATTGAAAATTAAAGAATTCGGCAGATATCCGACTGATAGTTGTTGTATTAATACTATTCGAATTCAAAAATTTAAGGATTATATTGGAGTTTCATTTTCATCAAGAACTTGAAAACTTTAGTTTTAAATAAATGTTTTTTGAAGAATTTAAACTTAAGGCATGTACAAGGTCAAAACCTAATTTCATCTAAAATAAATTCTTCAGATTCAATGTTTTATGGGATATCAAAAAAAAAGATCAATATGTTTACAGTAAACTAACTCGGTTACGGTTATACGGGTACTTATTAAATTATTCTGACCGATTTTTTGCAAATCTTTTTCTAACTATTCGAACTACTCAATATCCGCTTTTTTGAAAATCCCAAATTTTTTAATTAACATTTCGTATTCACTTTTGAAAAAAAATGTTAATATTCTACAAATGAAAATTTTCAGGATAATGGGTTATGCGAAAAATGCTTTTTATGTCACATTCTTATCTTGAAAAGCTAAAAACAAAACCGGATAATGTAATTTCTCACATATTTAGAAAAATTATTTTATATGATTGACTAAAAATATAAATATTCTGCAGATGGAATATTTTTATCCGATATACGGATAACCCGCTTATATCGGATTATCCGAATTTTTTTTAAAAATTTATTGTTATTTCGTTAAATTGTAGCTCTTCATATTGAGTGTGTGTTTGAATAAAACACAAGTCAATTTGTTGAAATACCCAGTGTTTTTGAAAGGCATTTAATGTTATTTAAATCTCATGTTAGAAACAACAAATTTGTATATATGTAAGTATGCGCATACCGGTTTTTGAAGTGAGTTTAACTGAAATTTTCACGCCTCACAAAAGGTTTCGTTCGTACTTATTGCTTGAAGTAAATCTCACAATTCTCTTCAATCAATTGCATAAAATGTGTTCCTTTTGTCTTATACATACATACATACATACATAGATGGATATTTTGATATGTTAGTTTATACAGGCACTTGTCTGTTGAATGCTTTCATAGAAAGCAGGGGTATGTAGCAAGGTTTTCATTGATTGCTTAAACCTACAGAAATCGAAGTTACTGCATGGTAGTGCCTTGCCTTTTTCGGATAATCAAATACAAAGTATAGTGTGTATGCATAATGAACATTTTCCCTACAAGCTGTTTCAAACACAACAATAACAAGGCTTAGGAACCTAACAGGATATGGCAGGACATTCAAATAACTAAAGCTGTGTAAATGAAGCTTTACATGTTCGCATACATATTTACATGTAATAGGAAGAAAATGTTCTCTTTTAAAAAGCCATTGCTTAGTAAGTGGGTGTTATTATGGTGAGAATACATATGAATGGTTAGTTGGTAAGCCCATTAATTTCTCTTTTAAGTCAATCTCGTTATTGTTGTTGCTTTTATTTATTTAATTTTTTTTTAAAGCCTTTATACTTTTTTCCCTCTCTCTTTGTTTAAAATTGCTTCAATTGCATATAAATATGCATGTACATATATATACGTATGTAAATGAATAAATGCGTGTGTGTTTGTGCTAAAAGGATTTTTCAATTTGTCTGCCCATAAGGGACGCACGTTTCAAGTTTTAATTTATGCAAATTCTTCTTTTTCTTCTTGTTTTTGTTGTTGTTGTTGTTATTTTAAAACATACTACATACATACATACATATAAATTTATATTATATATTATTATTGTTGCTATTTTGATGCATGCTAATGTGCGCTATAGACGCATTTAAATTAAACAAAGTAAGTAAATATATATGTATGTATGTATGTGTGAATGTATGCATGTGTCTGATATCATGTCGCTGTCAGTATATATGTGTGTATGTGTATGAGTTTGTTTGAATTTGCATTTGTGTATTTTAAAGTTGCGAGTTTGAAAGATGCAATACATCGATAAGGCTAATGGAAAATTTATTAGTTTAATTGAATTTGCTAAGCATACGAAACTCCTACTCTAACCTCAAACCACAAACTCCACTCGTAGCTTCATAGCTAGCTACTTCTTACCAACTAATACTGCCCACAATGTATAGCATAGTTCAGCTTGCCAGCATCCCTTTGGATTTGGCTTTTTGTTGCCATTCCTTTTTTGTTTCCAATTTTTTTTTTTTTTTTGTTAACTATAAATTAACAGCATCCATCCAATTTGTAATGTTAGTCCTCACACATGTACCGTTTTCTAATGTGGCGTTGGAATTCATTTGCTTTAAAATAGAACGTACGCAATTTGCGGTTTGAAAGTCGGGACCGAACTCTAAAAGATATATTCGTTGGGTTTAATGGTCAACTTTAAACATGACTTAAAAAAATTCAGTCTGTCTAAAATTTTTGCATTAAATATATCAAAATAATTCATGAACAATTAAATTGATTATCTTGACAAGTAATAGGAAAATGTTTTCTTTTATATTCTTGACTTTTTTTGTGTGTACTCTTTAAGCATCATAAAGTCATAAGTTAAATCTCAACTGGCCGCCTTCATTTATAGAGGGTGCAAAACGCTGTAACGAAGTCAGCCAAAGGCGACTAGTAGCAAATTGATTCAATCCTGACAGTGTCAAGTGCCTCGGGGAATGTTGGCGAATATGTGAGCAATGTGGCACTGAGTAAGAGACACTTTAGTTAGCAATGGAGATGAACTTTGTGTAAAACAGTCAAATATAAACAGATATGTATGTACATACATACATATGTACACATTTTATAGCAAATGGACAAATGCAGGGACAATTGGATATAAAGACTAATAGACGACGAACAACATGGCCATTTAAAACCTCCCCTAATGTGCATGTCTAGTATATGAGAGTAAATACTTTTTGATGGACGAAACCAAATTAAAGACTGACTGCATAAAAATACAACAACAACAGTAATATCATATGCAATGCGACTAACATACAGACAGACAGACAGATAGACAGACAGACAGACAAACAGACATCAAAGGTGCTGCTTGCTCTTCAAACGGTAGCAGCAGAAAATGCAACTACTTAAGTCTTTGCATTAATGCTCCCTGGTTTCCATTTAATGAACTGACCTGCTGACTTTGCATACCTTAGACACAACCCTTCATAACCATTTAATGAGACTTTGAGAATACACCCTTAAATTGTATTGCCAATTTTACTTAATAACTTTTGTGCGCAGACTTTTTAGCAAAAATACGTGAGTTTTCATCGACAAATCCTATATAACTTTAGCTTCAATACGCTCTTCTAAAGATCACAGCGATTTCGATTTAATAGTAATGAAAAACTCTTCTTTAACCCAGAAGAAAATATATAAAGAAACTTTTTCTTATAGGAAAAAGTTTAAGCCGAATATGTTAAATTTTTTAATTCATATTGTGAATTGCTACAAGTTGTAAAATTCAATTGTGAATTAATATATAAAACAGTAAATAATAAAAATTGAAATTCTTTTCGAAAATATGAAAAATAGAATTAAGAGTATAAGAAATATAAACCTAATTCAGTTACTTTCAAATTTTAATTTAACAGAAATAAAATTCCTTATTATAATTCCCTAAAATTTCTTATTATTTTTCATAAATAATACAAAAACAATATATTTATTTGATAAAAAAGTGATTATAATTTTTTGTAATACTTTTTGTTGCCTGGTTTGCTCTCTCTGTGCTCATTGTCGAGCTTACACAATCGACTTAAATCAAAAATGTGTCTACAGGATAGCTAGAAGCAAGGGTAAATGTTCTACATTGCTCTCAACATAGACAAGGTCATCTATGAATATACAAACATACAATAAATTGTTAGCAGGGAAACAGGAATAATGTTGATTCCCAAACCATAAGTTGTTACCTTCTTGTGTATGTATGTATGTATCTATGATTGTATTTTACAGTTTTCATTGCATTTAAACTGATTAAAATATATGATACATCAGTTAATTATGGCCACAAGGGTTCGAGTGCAGCCACTTAATGCATTTATATCACTTCACGTGCCATTATCAACAGTCACAAAATGCTCGCGGCCACAAAAGTCGGGGTCATGCACTGCACTTAAGCTGCATTTTATTACACCCTACCTCTGATGCATCCATGACACCCTCAATGTTAAAGGCTTGCTTGCTTGCATTTGCAATCAATAGTTAGTGAAGTGTAAAATGAGCAAAACGAAATGACCAGTCAACTTGTTTGTTTGTTTTTACGTACATGTTGGTTTTTTTCCCCCCTCCTTCTTTCATTCTTTTTTCTCTCTCTCTCTCTACAAATTTATGTTGTCGTTCAACTAGTGGTATGAGCAATGCTTTCATGAATTTCGTTAGATAAAACGTTACAGCTGAAATAACTAGAGTTTATCGCTATTCATAAGCTCTATACTATTTTGGCTGAATTTGAAATGCAACAACAACAAATTCTCATATAATGGAATGAAATGATACCCAATAAAAACTATTTCCAATAGGGAGTGTATAAAAAAAAAATCTACAAATTAAGCTTTACCCATGCCTCATAAATAAGCTGATAAATGCAAAGTATTAGAGAAAGAGCGTATCAATAGCAATTTATTTTCAAATTTGGAAATCATTTCACAACAACAAATTTATGTATGTGTGTATACAAAAACCTTTGTTTCTGAATGCTGTCAGCTGTCAGGCGAAAAAATGAGAAAAATATTTAGAGCGAAAACAAACCTACGTTGAAATTTCTTAGAATTTAAAAACTGGGTAAATTTTTTAAGAATCATACATATATCAACCCTACAAATGCTGATCATGTTGATAATAATGACGATGCTGTTGATTAAAAAAATAACGCTATACGAAACTTATAAAGTGAGACAAGCTTTTTTTAAACACAGACTCTTAATTGCTTTTATTTTATTTTGTTTTTTCTTTTTTTGCGTGTTAATGAATAAACTGACAGTATTCGGCCCCACCAAGATCAGATTGAATACAAAAAAAAAAAAAAAAAAA
>JXHJ01003035.1:4620-20756 GCA_001014935.1 Liriomyza trifolii | reverse complement strand
AGATTGAAAAAAAAAAAAAAAAAAAAAAACTAAGCTATCTGTCTAACCTCTGGTAACATATTTACAAGACGCACACAAAAAGCAACAACATACATGTATAGGTATTTATATTACTCACTAAATAATTTATTAACCCATAGATGGTCATAAAACCAGATTGAGTGTGTCTTTCTTGTCAAGCGTTCAATGGTTAATATGGTCCATATTGAAAGAAAGCAAAATTGTTTTCTTGCAAAAAAATTATCAATCACAGCCTAAGGTTGAATAACAACAACAGCAACAACAACAGTCAACATTTTGCAATATCAAACCGCCCGTTGCAGACAACATTGAAATTTATTTATATGTGCATACAAACATACATATTTGTAGCAAAAGATGAATGTTTTTAATAAAAAAAAGAATAAGTTGAGTTGAGAGAGAGAGAAAAATACATTTGAAGACATTTATGTGTGGGCGTATTGTTTGAGGCAATGAGGGCGTGGAGATGCACAGGAAATAATTTAATGGCAAATGTAGACAGACAGACATACGTACAAACTTACAACAAAACTAAATGATCATTTCATTGCAAAATAAATGTTTGTCATTCTTGTTGTTGTTATACATATATACATACATACATGGGTATATTATTTGACTTAAGCTAATTTTGTTGTTGTCATTGTCGTTTAATTTTGCCGCTTAAAAAAATCTGACAAAATCTCACAACCAACTGTTGAACTTAAACGATGTTTTAAGATGTTCACTGTTGATTGCTCTTGTTGTTGTTGTACTTTGAGGTTGAAGATGATGTTATTTTACGAGCAAAATGAATAACGACACATTGCCACGCACAAACTCGTAAAAGGATCAGTAATAATTCAAAAGATATAAATTTAGCTTGATAGTTCATTCGTTTATTCGTTCTCTTCATCTTCAATACTTGATTTTATTTCTTTTCTTTATTATTATTTTTTTTTATAAATCTCACCCGCTCTTAATCTGTTTTTATTTCATTTAAACATATGTACTTATACTCTGTTCTGTGACAATAAATTCAAAGGCTTAACAATTTTATGATGGTATCCTTTTAATAATAGAAACTTTAAATTTTTTTTTATTTTTGTTACTTACTTTCTTGGTCTGATTTTATTTACGTGAGAGCACATGTTTGAAGCTAAAGAAATAATAATAATAAAAAAAAAAGTAAACTCATGCCAAAAAAAATATAAGCAAATGTATTCATCGCTTGAATTCCGTTGGTTTTATTACGAAATTTATAGAAATATCCTGCATATTTGACATATGCGCTCCAACTCGTCCCTACTCCCACATTCATACATCCATCCATTTCATATCATTCCATTCACTTTCAGCAAACAACTTGACAATTATAAGTCATCCGCAGAAATGCTTTTCGCTTTTCTTTACTTTTCTTTATTTCTATGGCTTATATACAGATATATATACATATGTATGTATGTATGTACAGTTAAGGACAAAAGTGTTCATACGCTAAACATTTTTAAATAACTAGAAGTTCACAAACTTCAAAAAAAAGAAATAATGTAGAATTGAAACGCAAACAGTCCCACACACTTGACGCCCAATTTGGGATTATTTGGAAAAAAACTACAGTTTTTATGAACATATCAAAAAATGCAAAAAAAATACTTTTTCAACGAATTTTTTAAAAAAATTTGACGGAATAAATCGTCAAAAGCGTTAAGTTTATAGAAGTTTAAACGGCCATAGCTTGAAAATGGTTAGAGATAAAAAATTTAAAAAAATCATGAATGTTTAAAAGACAAAAGCAAACATTTCTGCATACTCGAAATTTTTTTAAAAAATTCGTTGAAAAAATTTTTTTTTTTGCATTTTTTGATATGTTCATAAAAACTGTAGTTTTTTTCCAAATAATCCCAAATTGGGCGTCAAGTGTGTGGGACTGTTTTCGTTTCAATTCTGCATCATTTCTTTTTTTTGAAGTTTGTGAACTTCTAGTTATTTAAAAATGTTTAGCGTATGAACACTTTTGTCCTTAACTGTATATTTTTGCACACATAGAGTCAACGTGAATGAATGTAAGTAGATATATGTCGCCTAAGAAAATCTGGCAAATCGAGCACAAATGAATAATGACTAGGGATATATGCTATGAGTTTCTTTAAATCTTTCTTTTTTCGCAACATTTCTTCCACTGTTTACTTGCGCCTTGTATTAAATCGGGAAATGACATTTATACTACAATATACAAAGATGGGATTACTTACTGAATATTCTGAACATCCAGCAATTATTACACATGGTGACTGCGTTACATACATTCATATACACACATATACATACATATGTATAAACATTCAGTGGGATAAATGTCAATGACGACATGCCACCATATGTTTTCAATAGAGACTCAAATGAGCACACACATAAAAAAGATGCAGTAGAAAAGGGGAGAGGGAGTTGGCATAAAAAGGGTTACCTGTAGGTTGCGCTTTGTGTCTGCATTTTGTGATTTGACTTATTTCCGGGATTCGGTATGTTGTTAAAAAATTTGCATGATTTTGGCATTGGAACGAAACACCATTGGAGGCCCGATAGAAGCGGCGAGTTGCGGCGAGATGGGATGCGACGCGACACAGCCACACGACTCGTTTTGATTTATGTGAGTTAAGCACAAATTCAACAAAATTATTCATATTAAAATTCTTTTGATTTCAATTTCCATCAACGCCGCTATACTCATATATTTCTTTGCATTGTTCGTTATACCCTCAAGATACATATAATACTATATAACAATTTATGCAAAAAGTTAGACTTTCTCAATTATTTTCAACATATTGTTAATAATTTTATTATTTCTATTTACAGGTGAGTACCACACCTGTTTTGGTTTTGAACAAAATATTGGTAAGTGTCAAAAATCTCTGATGATCAATCATCACTAGTTGTCACTTTTTCGATCCAATGAACAATTAGTTAAAATTATTCAATTTATTAATGAAAAGACCAGAACTTTGAAACAGAGCGGGAATCAGGTAGAAAAAGAATATAGAAATCAAAAATTAAAAGAATAAGGCCAATCTATAAACCAAATATTGAAATAAATTTAAATCAATTTAACAAAAAACTATCTATATTTTGTCCATTTTGTTGATAACAAATTCAATTGATTAATAAAATAAACACCAACTGATAGTAAAAATTCTTTCCTTTTTATAGGAATATTCAAAATTTAAGATGAAGTTTAAGCTGAATATTAAAAATTAACCAAAAAAATCTATGTGGTCCTAAAAATGTATTACGTTGATTTATTGAAAAATACAAAAAAGATGCATTTTTTGTTATATGAAATCCACAATTTATATCGAAAACAAAAGAGTGTCAATTTTTTAACTTTTGCCATAATTTGGTAAAAAAAAATTTCAAAAAATACAAAAAGTTTTTCCTGAAGACTTCGCCGAATAAGGAAAGAAATCTGGAGTTCTTAAATAAAATATAAATAAAAAAAATTTGATTTTTATTATACCTACTTTTTTGGTGATTAAAAATTCAATTGGTAATTGAAACTTACACTTACTTATGTTTTCGATCCTATAAACTGTTCTTACTACCTATGATTTTTTCATAATTGATATGTACATTTTTTTCAATGCTATGAAGATATTATGAAAACTTACTTGAATTTTTTCTGATGCGATTCGCTGAGGTTTGAACCTGTGCTCTACTGAATATGAGTCCGATGCGCTATCTGCTACGCCATTGGCTGAACGAACTTCGCAATGCCAATATCACATATAAACAAGCAGATTCAAAAACAACAACATACGAAGTTCTTTTGCGTGTTTAAAATTATCATTGACTCAAACATGAATTTTATTAGCCTACCACATAATCTAAATAAGCGTTTCATTTGAATTAATTTGATTGGAAAAGAACAAAAGAACCAAATAATCTGAATAATTGTTTCTTTTTAATAAATTTGATTGGAAAAGAACCACATGAAAAATATTAGGATTTCTTAAACAACAACAAAATGTTTTTTATATTAAATTTTCAATACATCATTCTTTTGCAAACGTCGAAATATGTTATGAACTTTTTTCATAACCAGGTTTTAATATCTTAAACCCGCGTTCATAGCGACAAAACATCAGTTCATATACCTTAGAAAAAGATTCATTGAGACTATGAATATCAGTCTATGAACGGCAGTTTTTGATATTATGAATTTTTTTCCGTTCAGTGTAAACCACTATCCAACAAAATAGCAATCGAAATTATCCTCTTTCTCTCAAAATATACGGGCAACATGGCCAATGTTTAGGCCAATTATTGGAAAAACTTCTTAAATTCCATAACAGTATTTTTTTTTTTAAATTGTAATATTGTTAGGAAATAAAGTCTAGTCTGAGAAAACTCTTGCTTTTGTGATTTTCCACAAACAGGAAAATAGTATACGAAAACGTGAATCATACAAACATACTAGTATAAGAGTTCTCATCAATCTATGAAACAATTTCGTTTTCCAGACTAGTCTAGGTCAACGAAATTTATGCATTTGGCTTTTGACGCAAGAGCTGAGCAGAGTAGCTTCTTTATACTTACTTTCTCCGATTTAATTTACCTGAAGCAATTGTCATTTCTTGCTAGTGACATTCACCTATATCTTTGCTACAATGTATTGTGGTGAAAATCCCAACAATTTTCATGACTTTATAGCGTGACATTCTGATGTCGTCGTGTTCTAGGGAAATATGTACAATAAAGTGAAATCTTTGTTTTCGTTTCTTGTTTTTCTTTTTCTCTTGTTTTCTCATCTAATAGCATAAGATCATGAACGCTTCATCGCAAATCTTCTGCTGCTAGCCTAAGTGCCTGTCAACAAGCTCAATAGATAGATATGTATAAGTATGTAAGGTCTGGACCGTTGACTTGGATAGGTACATAGCAATTTAATTTTCCCTTTGCCTTGTTGCATTAATGGCTTAGTTTATTGGTCAAGTAAATCACGATCTTTAACAACATTTCATGAATTTTAGCGCTGTTGCAATCATTCTTAAGATCAAGACAAAATGCAATCATTTCAAATTAATCGAATACTCATTTGATTTGTCCATCACTAAACTGGCTTTAAACAAGCTTTGTCTTGAGAACAACATTAGAAAATTTTAGACAAGATACCAAACCAAAATAAAACAGAAAAAAACCTAAGTCGGACAACTTAATTTATTGATCGTGATCGTGGCGTGGCGACTTCTAATTTAGCACGTGGAACTTTGTTTATTGGTTTTTATTATTGTTTTTGTTTTCGTTGATTTCTTTGCGTTGTTGCATTCGGCTCTTAGTCAACTAAATTATGTGGGACAAAAAAGGCAAAATGAGAGAACAACAACAATAACAAAAATGTATGTATGTACTTTGAGGCGTTTATTTTCTATATTGTATTATTGTGTTTTGTGCTTTTAAGTTATTTCTCTCATTTGATTTGATTGTAGACATTTAAAGTGCCTTTTTTGGATTTATTTTTGTTGTTATGTTGACTGAAATATTGCGCAATCATTGTGTGTCTGCTCTATAAGCTTTCGTGTTCCAGCATTTATGTTTATGTTTACCTTTGTTTATATGAATACATACATACATTTGTTTTATTTTTGTTTCCTAATCAATTTGCAATAACAAAATAGATGACAAGATTTGGTTACCTTTATTTCTCAATAATTGTTTTAAGGAAATTTCATACACCTACCCTGTAACAAAAATGCGTCACGCATTCATAAGTGGGTGGCGGTCGAGCCACAATGTACAAACATGTACTGCTGATCAACAAATATTCTCTACGGTGCAGTGAATGCTACATAGGAAAATCCGGTCGATCAAATTGAAAAGAGAACAATATATAATAATTGACCGGACAAAAAATCCGTACCGATGAATCCAACATTAAAGTCATTGGGCGTCCCAGACGTGAAAGCAAAAATAAAATTAAATCAATAATTTCATTTTTTTAAAGCGTAAGTTTTGTATATTTTATACAAATAGCAACATAGGCCAACAATGAAAAACTTTTTTAATAACTTCAGCTAATTTTTTTTATTATTTGGTTTGCTTATTCGGAAATTACAAGCAATAAAGTCGAATCACCCATCAGTCTCTGATGATGTACAAAGGAAAAAGATGCTTGAAGGTTAAGGTTGTGACTAGGGCAACCAAAAAATTGCATTTGCAACTCTTCCAATTCAATGGCTAGAAAGGTCTGAACAAAATAGAAATTCATTACATGATATTCTCATTAAAATGAGCTATATTTGTTAGAGCAATATTTTGCAATTTTCCGAATAAATGCAATTAATTGCAATTTTTTGAATAAGTGCAATATTTTGCAATTTTTCGAATAAATGCATTTTTTTCCAGGTTTTTGAGTTAATACAATTTCAAACTTATTTTTTTCTAAGCAATTGCATTATTTTTAAAAAAGTTAGTCTTATTGTGTTGGAAGCAGCTGTTATTTTTTGACCGTGGAAATTTTACTAGTTAGAAAGAGACAGTAAATATGCAATTCAACATGGTTTAAAGACTAAGAAGAGGGAAGGAGAGCAAACATTTATTTACATTTACATTTATTTATTGTTTATTGCAACAGCAATATAAATTTACCATAAATATATTTTTCATATAGGGCAGCTGGAAGCTGGAAGTTGAAGCGATCTTCTCGGTTTTTTTTTTCTTAATATGAGACTTACATACGAATTGGATTTATATTTATGTATTATTTTTATAATAAGATGTTGAATTTTGGTTTTTTATAGTTTAAGGTGCGTACATATTACGCAAAATGATATTTTTCTTGTTTCCATAAATTCAATGTGTTCAAAAGTGAATAAATAAATTTGAAATAAATGTTAAAACATATCAGTTTCTTGAATTTTTAATTTATTAAAATATTTTAAATGCAATTTTTAAGTGCAATATTCTTAGATTTTATTGCAATTTTATAACGCCATTAATGACATTTTAAGAGCAATTTTTTGGTTGCCCTAGTTGTGACAATGTTTTTGGGTAAAAAATTGTAGGTGATAAAAAAAATTATATCGAGCTCAAGTATACGGCTTCAGTACTAAAATATATAAATATATATTAGTTAAAAAAGTTTTTGAAAATTTTTTGTTGTTGTCCTGTGTAATTTTCGAGGATTTGCAGAAAAGTCTTTCAAAATGTCATCTTCGAGGACATTTTACGAGCACTCTATGCAGTGACAATGGGATCAGAAAATTTGTCCGCTTTAGAGAGCTGTCCGATCTTGAGAATTAAATAAAAATGGTCAAAATATTCATTATTTTTATAATTTATTGAAAAGTTTTCCATTTTTGATTGAACCGTTTTTGTCCGTTTCTGAAGTATGTTGCGGCACTAAATTTTCCAAATGCAATGTAGTCCTTGGTAGCAACACTTTCCAGTCTTGTAGTAAGCAGCATTCAGAATACGTTTTTAATTTGAAATTTTTTCCATATCTGAATCTTGTGAATTCTCACTTGTCTCTTCATCTTCGATTTTATCTCCTTCTGAATCTGCCATAACGTGTATTTGTCCGCTTAAGAGGACACTTAGTATGGAAATGTACTAAATTTTATTGTCAGTGTCCGCACAGAGGGTGTTCGGCTAAAAGAATGCAGATTGTATGCAAAAACTCATGAAAAAAGTTGGTACTTCAAATTCTGTCCGTTTGAAAGGGCTATCCGTTAAGAGGAATTTCACTGTATACGGAATACTCTGAAATATAAAATAAGTTTAAAAATTTTGTTTTTTCCCATTTTATTACCGTTTAAAGGATTTTCTTCAATTGAAATTCTCAGCAAAAACACAAATTCATCATGGCCCCCTTCTCCCCCTGAATACGCCTTTGCTTAAAGTCGTCATACTTTGTGTCTAAAATACATTTGGGTTATATGTGCCGGACATCCGGTATATTTTCCAGTATCCGACTGGCCCAATAATTAAAATATCTGATATTTATAGGTTTTGCAATCGATTTTGTATTTTGAGAGTGAAAAACTTTAATAATATGAGAAATTCAATTTTGCAATATAAAAACCACCTGTTAAAAATTTATTGGACCTAAAAAATTTTTTTGAAATAACAATAATTTCTATCGTCTTTTGTTTGAAAAACCTCTCCGGATTCTACTGAAACATGGTATTCTGGTAAATTTGGACTGCTGTCCCTTTATCCATTAAATTGATTATTCGGCACATTCCTAATTTCATACAATAAAGTCCTTAAAAACTTACAAAACTTTTAAGTTTATAGTAATTTTCTTCATGTGTTCATAAATCAAACCTTGGGCCTACAATTTTTTTTCTGTAATCGTGCATTTTAAACTCGAATATGCCGAAGACCGAAACCTGAACTTCGCTTGGACAGTAGTAATTGTTTATTTGTCGAGAGAACAAATACTTTTTATATGAATGTGGAATTTTTGATTTCCCCAGATTATTAAATGACAGCGTATAGATGAATATATAACTGCAAGGCAATTAATAAATACACAATGAAATTATTCAAAAAACATCAAGTGTGTGAGCGAAATATGTTTGTATGTATGTATGTTTGAGGAAACAAGAAGGAGACTGATATGAAGCTAAACAATGGCATGGCAGAAAATATTGCCAGTAGAATGAGAAGTATTCATGCATGCCATACCATCCATATAAAAGAAGCCTGAGGTAATCGCATGAATTCGTGCGCCAATGATTTATGCAAAACAAAATTACAGGAACATGTCATGTACTTATACATGTGCGTCATTTTTTTCTGTTTTTTTTTTTTCAATCTTTTATTTAAAAAAAACACACACACACAAAATCGAAGCGAAGCGAAACAAAAAACAATAATTTTTTGTCTGCATATGTCGCGATCAACGCCTACGGCTCTTATAAAAAAATGTTGCTTTGTGAAAAAGTAAAACAATTACTAAGGTTCCTAAAAGCAAAGCACAAGGAAGTGAAAAAGGATGGTCAGAAAAGCAGTAGAAGTTTCTTAAAATATTTGAAAACGTGTCTAAGTTATAAAAAGACATGTTATGTGACTCACGTTTCCTTTCAAACCGCATAAAATAACATGTAGACAATTTTAACATAAGTACAGAGATATATACTTTTATATTTTGTATTTAAATTCTTTTCTTTTGTAAATTTTTTTATTGATTTGTCATAAAGCAACAGTCATATATTCATTCATTTGATCGTTGAAGCGGACAATGTGAAAGCTTAGCAGCAAAAAGGAATTATTACAATACGCCTGCAAGGGCCTGAATTCCTTGGAAATAAAGCTGCAACCAAGAAATACATATCATCTTTTCCAGATGACCAATTAGTGCAAGTGCCTCAAGTATTCCTCTGATAATTATAGCACACAGTAGCCTTGTGTACTATATAGACAGACAAGTGATATTGGATTATTAAATCAGCTGACTGACCATGAATCATGTTTAAGAGAATTTTTATATCAGTTATACATATATATGTACATATGTATGTTCAATTTGATAGTTTCATCTTTAATTCTTTGTATTAAAATTTAGCCATAATTTATGGCACATTTCTTAAATAAAAGTCATAAAATAGTTCTTAATTCGCAATACTTTTGTATTTAATAGCTCTGGTTAAATCGGCATACAAGTACAAACACATTAAAATAGTAATATGAGCGGTTTTAATGATCACTTTTATATCGCTAAAAATTTTTATAGCTTTTTATTGCTTACATAAAGCCCAGACGAGCCATGACTTTCAATAGAAAAGCAATCAAGTTAAATATATGCTATTTAAAAGGCAAAACACACAACATGAATGATCTTCACTTGGTGATCACCGATGATCAGTGATCACACTTTCACGGAATTTCCTTAAGTTGCTTGGCTTGCATTCAAATTAAGTGCTTTTTCGTTTTTAATAGTTACGATTACTCATCATAAACACCATTATTCATGCAACAAATAGTATCGTTAGCCTACTTAATAATTGTTACTTGTTAGCCCATTATCATTAAACAATTTTGAAGGGCGGAAAGAGCAATAAATAGACGTGCCACTCTTGTACACTTTTTAGAAATTTAAATGTAAAAACCACAATTAGAAAATTTTTATAAGAATTTAAAAATTGATTTTTCACTAAGTACTATAAGTAACAAACTTACACACAGCAAAATGTACCTAATAAAATGGAACAAACGCATAGAGATATCTCTATAGTTTTCACTCACTAGGAATTTCCTATTGTTTCTGTCAAGAGAATCTTTTTAATGTTTTCAAACTGAGATCTCGCAGTTTCCATACAAACTCAATGAGAAAACCTTTTTAATGTTTTCAATACGAAAACTTGTTATTTTCCTACAAACTCAATGAGAAAACCTTTTTAATGTTTTCAATNTTCAAACTGAGATCTCGCAGTTTCAATACAAACTCAATGAGAAAACCTTTTTAATGTTTTCAATATGATAACTTGTTATTTTCATACAAAATCAATGCGATAAACTTTTTAATGTTTTCAATGCGATATCTAGTATTTCCTATACAAGGCTAATAAGAAAATCTTATTATTTTTTAAGTATAATGAAAATTATTTAAATTTCAATTTTTGAACAGTTTTATTGTTAATAAAATTGTATACAAGAAAAAAATTACAAATTACAGAATAAACTTAAAATTACCAATACTATATGAACCCTTTGATGTTCGCTCCCATTGAAGAATGTTCTAAGTTTCCCATTCTCCTGTCATGGTCAACAGATTCTCCTATCTGAAACAAAAAGATTTAAAAAAATTGAATTTCACAATTTTATAAATTATAATATGCGTACTTACCTTTAACACGACCAGAAATTTTTCAGGGTCCTGACACGGGCCTGATCAGGCAACCTGAAGTAAAATAGGGTCCTGGTCAGGTGCCCTGATCAGGCACCGGTACTGACTTGTAACGCCTGAAAGCCACATGGGCCTGATCAGGCAATCTGATCACAGCCTGAAAAGGCATTTGCGTCAGGCCCTGATCATGTGTATATGATCAGGACCTGATTATAAATACATTATTTCAACCTGATTGTATATTTTCGACTCAAATAATTTTTTTTTTTAATGAATATTCTCCGTGCTGCCGCTTCCGTGGCTGTGTTGCAAGGTTTTTTGATGTTGCATGATACTGTAAAGACAAATGTTAATTTTAATTGTATTTAAACTTACTTGAAAATTTTTTTTGATGCGATCCGCTGAGGTTTGAACTCTGGTCTGCTGAAAACGAGCCCGATGCACTATCAGCTACGCCATAGGCTGAACAAACTTCGCATTGCTAAAATCACATATAAACAAACAGACACCAGAATTGTCTGTCTGATAGTAGTTTAGCATTGAATAGTGAAATAGTACAACAACAAAAATTCAAGGAATTTTAACGCGACGCGGCGCGGCGACTAACAAAAAAAATTTACTTATTTACTTATTATAAAAAATTCCTGGAAAACGGCGACGTTGAAAAAATCATGTCACAACAACCACAATAAAACATTGTTGTTCTTGTTTATTCTTTTTGTAGCTTCGTAAATTAATCACTTATAGTAGTTTCAGTTATTAATACATGCATATGTCAAATTTTTGTCCAACTCATTTTTACAAATCTATATTGATTATAAAATCCTCATTGTTTTGGAAAATATATGGGGAATCTTTGTAAAAAGCACAAGTTTTCATTGTAGTTGGGCGTTTCGTCATACAAGTAGTAAATTTGAATGGCATTTTAATCTGGCCCAGGACAGGTTGCCTTAGCAATATCCAAGTAGGGTCCAGAACAGGAAATCTAATCTGGCCCTGAACAGGTTGCCTGATCAATGCCCAAATAGGGTGTTGATCACGAAACATAATCTGGGCCTGAACAGGTTGCCTGAGCTACGCCTTACTTATATTGTTATCAGGCCTTATCATCAGGCACGGACTGGGTCCAAATTGGGCATACCTGAATAGGGTTCGAGTCAGGCTAGCCCAATTCGGACCGGAATATTTTCCCTGAATAGGGCGCGCCCGACTAATGCCTGATCTGGAACTGATTGGGTTTGCCCTACTAAGGCAATCGACTGAATTTTTCTGGTCGGGATATTGATGTTTTTGATATGTTTTTCCTATTAAGTTGGAATGAAAACTGCGAGATCTCAGTTTGAAAACATTAAAAAGATTTACCTATTTGAAACATTATGAAATCTCTATGAAAATTTCTTTGTTTCTTGCTTCTGTGTTGCCCCTTGTCCTACAAACAGTGTATAGAGACAAACTAGTTGAATTTATTGAGTACATTTTGCTGTGTGTAATATTAATAAAAACTAAGTCTGTGGGCTAACCTAAGATCGGAGAGGCATGAATATAAACACAAAAAGAATCTACATATGGTCATCTTTCATTTGAGACCTTGATCGACTTTATATGAAATGTCCATCATATTGAATATTGTGTTGCAAAAAATTCATCTTTCGCAGTTTGAATTTCTGTGATTTACGACTCTACCCGAAGTGATAGACGTATCCTACGTCAAAAAAAGAGTTTTTTCAAGACATAATTGAAAAAAAACTCTGATCTTCTAAGTGATTCTTATAAGTAAAATTCGGGTTAATTTTCGATGCTAAGAAATGCCCTTCTAAGCGATTCTCATAGGAAATAATTGCTCTCAATAATATATAATTTTATAATTTAAAGCCATAGAATTTCTGCCATAATTAAATACACTTTCCTTCATATCTGTGCCTTGATTTATCTGAGATTATAAAAACTAAATCATCTCAAAATGCACATCTTTTGTACTTAACTTCAACAATTAAGATTATCTTGATTAGCCTTGCATAAATTTTTGGCGAATAAACTTGAACTACCGGAAAAGAGTTAATTATATAAAATGTTGAAATCTTTTGGTGTTTTTCTAATGAATAAAAACAGAGTAACATTGTTTGATAAACATCAATATAAGACGTTTGCATTTCAAGGCTGTTGGTTTGAATTTTTCTTACAAAAACATACATACATACATAAATAATAATCAACAAAGACAACAAATCTGCTTAAACAACATTTAAATATGTTATTTTAAATTAAAATCAAACTTATACAGACACAAAATTCTATTTGTCTTTTTATCTACCAACTGCGGGCGTTTAAGGGATGTGATGCCAACAATTTTATTGTTGACTTACGATGCTGATGCTGATGCTAATGTTGTTGTTTGTTGCAAGACAACAAGGGTTAAGTGAAAGAGCATACGAAATGTATTTAATCAAATATGTTGCTCAGAAACTAAAGCAAGAATATAAACACAACAACAACAATACAAAACAGAAAGCAATATATAAAATTATATTATTTTAATGAACAACAAAAATGACAAAGAGCAACAATGCAACAGATGTCTTCATCATTTAGCAGAAGCCCCTTTCTCATAAAACCATTCAAGAAATTCAATTTTGATTAAATGAGAAAAAGAAAAAAAAAACAGAGATAACAGAAATAAATAAATAACTAAGAACAAATATGCACAAGTATTTCATAATCGAAAATTGATTTCAAACCGAAGTAATAAAGCATAAGTTACCTCAAAGTTAAACTCATTGATCATTCGATACGATACTTTCCCTAAACGAGTCATTTACATTTGACTTTCATGTCAATTTTCGCAAAAGAAAATCTCTTATGAAAAGATGCTCCATGCGCTGTGAAAAGGCTTTTCTTTTTTTTTTTTATATATGCAGCCATGTTATATGCTGTGAAAAAATTTTTGATGTTGTTTTCATTTCTTTTTTAATGTATTTCGAAGCGCTCTTCTGCCTTTTCTTTCATTCTTTTCCAACTTTAACTTGTTCCTGTCACAGAGTCATGTTGACACACAAACCGCAATTTAAAATCACAAAAATTATTTTCTTTTGCAAAAGTCGCTGCCTGAAACTGCGATATGGCATTTTGTTGTTGCCTTTTGACCAATCGACAAGGTGCAGAGGTTGAAAACATGTTTGTGCCCCCAAACTGAACTCTGGGTAATGATGATGCGCGAAAACCGTTTGAAATGGCACGTTATATGACACGCGTATAAAAAAAAACGTACATGCAGTGAAAAGTTCCTGGCGAAAACATTAAGAAATTTTATCAGAACATTCTTTAAACAGGTGTCTTCTTAAATGAAGTACCACACATATGCGGGCATAATTCACGCCTTCAGGGTCCGTACAAAATGTGGGCCTAAAATCAGCAATTAATGACATCAATTCCAAGATGTACAATTTAGGTATGTGTTGGATATCCATAAGCTATCTATTCATTCGCAAACTATAAAAACAATTGTTATAAAATTTGCTATTGACCTTTGAAGTTTTTCATATCAATGTGACTGAGAAATTGAAAATTTAGTAAAAAAAAAATGCTAAATTTTAAATTCTTTTTGACTTTTTTCGTTATCATTTTATATGCTTGTCATACCCCTTTATTAGAAATTTCAATTTTCTACATTTCTGCATATAAATTTTTGAGATTGAACATAATGTTCAAAAGTTATAACGCTTTTGAAGAGAAAATTTTCAGCGTTTTTTGGTATTTTCCGATTCAGGTTGTGGGTGAACCAATTGAGGGAGGATAATAACATAAAACAGAAAAATAGTCTAAACATGGGAATCTTTACGTCTAAAGTAAGCTCTATTTTAACCGTTTCATTTTCCTACTTCAAAAAGTAAATATTCTGAATCTAAAAAAGTCGATCGTTTTTTTAAATGAGATAACAAAGCAATCTACCCGGATATCCGGTTTAAACTTTTTTCCGGATAGTCGATACCCGTTTATCCGTTACATCTCTAGTTTGATTTTTTAGGTTTTTAGTGTTATTCTCTAATTACAGTGTAATAGTCTAAAGCGACGACTTTCAAAACTTTAAAATGATAAATGAAATTTCTAGAAAGGAATTAGTCAAAGAAGAAGCTTCATATTGAGCAACAACAATATAGCGTAGGTAGTAGTTTTGTTGTTGTTGTTTTTTTTCTTCTGATCAGTTGATCAACGATGAAGCGACTTGAATGGAAAGCAGGAAAGGTTAAAGATCTGCATAAATTTTCTTATCCGTTTATACTTACATTTCATATGTTTGTATGTGCAGCAACAACTTCAACGAAAATAAACCAATTACAAACAACAATTGAGGTTTCAGAACCACACACCGTGCATTCAACAACTGGTTATGTGTTGTTTTATTTGATGATGTTTATAATGCATGAAGGAAGAAGTGAGGGCGTATTTTGGTTCAAAATTTGTTGAAGAATCAAATGTGCGCTTATGCTTCTCATGAATGTTGTTGTTGTTCTTTTTTTATACTACTTGTATAATTGATGCATTTATTAATTTTTATTGATATGACATTGGCTCTTCGTAGGTACATACATACATATGTTGTTGTTTTTGTAGTCACGACTTTTCCTTTTAACAATTAAAATAGAAATTGAAATAGTTTTGAGGTTAAGTTAATGTTAAAAATATGCAACACCTTTAAAGTTTAAACTTTCTCAATGACTTATTTATTAACATAAAACTAAGGGAGAAAAAAAAATTTTTTTAAAAGGAAGGAGATTTGCACGAAAATAGCAGGAAAGTTTGATACAAATCAGTGTCTTTGTGAACTTAGAATAACTGAAACATCAACGTACTTACCTAGCATGTATAAATATATGAGCTTGGGCGATGTGTGCATGAATGCTTATTTACACAGCTTACTTGACGTTTGGACTTAAGAGTTATTCTGAAATACTTTCACATGATTTGATTTTGTTATTTTCCTTGTTCATTCTACTCGTTTTTTCGAGTATGTCTGATGATGATGATGATGATGATTATGATGTCGACGATAATATACATATAGTAATGGAAATACTGATGTTGATGCTGATGGTAATGCTGAAAGTCGCCTGGCAGTCAATATTGAAGCAAAAGTAAGAGAGCGAATGACTTTACATAATAATACTCAAACCATTTCCATTTTCCAATTTTCCATAAGCTGTTTGGGGTTTGTTTCTTCTTCTACACTAAAATAAATTTTTTATCCTTTTCTTCTTGCAAAAAAAAAAAAAAAAAAAAAAAAAAAAAAAAA
>JXHJ01003025.1:188-14945 GCA_001014935.1 Liriomyza trifolii | reverse complement strand
TATCAGAGACATACATATGTATATATGAAAAAAAAACCAAAGATAAAAGGACTTCTAATTTTTTTTTAATTCTGAATATTACCATTTTTGAACCGGGTTTGAACCAAACCACTGGTTCACACTAACAAGAAACCAATCCTTGAACCACTCCACAGTGAAACGAACCAATCGATGTTTTCTCTCGGTTTGCAGCCCTGAAGGGAATAAAATGCATAATCAGTCTTTTATAGTGGGAGCGCGTAAATTGTTTGTATATCATATCAAAATTCGGACTTTCCCACAAGAATATGCCAATTGTTTATAAGCTCACAATAAAACAGACACCAAAATCCGTGCTATCACCAGAGATATTAAGTATTTTAAATTAAAGTATTTTGTATATGAATTACATTTTTGAAAAAAAATATTTTATATGTGTACCATTATGGAAAAAAAAAATTTTTTGTACTTCAATACATCTTTAGCTATTTGAAATAAGTAATTTCAGGCGAGTATATTTATTATTTAAAATATTTTATTAATATTTATAATGACATAAAATAGAATGAATAGAATAAATTTACACATTATCTTTTTAATATCTTTGAATTCAATGAACTACTATATATAAAATTATATATTCATACAAAGTATTTTCAGATCATTGTACATTCCAACACTGGCTCTGACTAAGAAGCATAACCTCATGTTCAGACTAGCGAAAATTTCAACTTTATTTCAATGAAATGGCGATAAAAAAATATGACCTTATGTCTTATGTTTATGTATTATGTGTCGAATGATTGGCGGCTTAGCTCAGTATACGAAAACAAACACAGACAGATAGACATCAGACTCAATTTCAACATTTTTCACCTCATCGAGCAGAATACATATATGACAACTTTACCAAGTGATATTATTTTCATACAGCATACTTTGCTTTAATTGGCAAAATAAATTACCTTGTGGTGAGTTTTTGGAATTGCGATGGTACAACGTAACAAGTGAGGTAGGTTTAGAGTAATAGAAAATGAGCAACCCTGCATTGCGGTGAAACTAAATGAAATGTCAAAAAAGGTATGAAGTAAAAAAGGAAAGAAAGAAGTAAAAACCAAATTTCTTACACGAGTGAAAAAGTTAGAGAAACAGCTAATAAATCTTAATATCTATCGTTCAATAAACTCGTTTATATAGGAATGTGTGGTAAAATAAATATTGCCAAAGAATGTTAGACATTTATTAAAAAAACAAATACACTATAATACTACAAAGGTACCTATTTGCATGAAATTAAAAAAAAAAAAAATTTGGATACAAACAACAACAAAAGCAGCTACATACATTATTAGTCAAAAGCTTTTAAATGTATATATGTATGCACATGATTGAAAAATACATAATTATAGTCAAAATATTGTATTGTGTTGTGTGTTGATTTGATTTGACGGTGAATTAGTCAGACAGACGTACCGTACGTAATAGTGTCAGTCATTCTGTCGTCGTTGTCGTCGTCTATTGTGCGGTTAGTTGATTCATGCGATTATTTCTCAAGTTGCGCAGCAATGTCTTTTGGCATGTCATTAAACAGGGAGCGTACACACGTACAGTAAGAAATAAATAAGAAGAAAAAAAAAAAGATTAGGTGGAGGAGAAATGGAAGGAAACGAAACGAATGACTTTTGTGAACTATTTTGTATTTGTGTGTTTTTTTTTCTATTATTTACGCATGCAATTTGATATATTTAGACATTAAAATTGCACAAAATAAAGGACTTACGCATAAATTGTTGCTATTCTTGTTTATTTCTATAGAACTGTCAAGATTGCTATCAATTCACATTTAACGTCGTTAACTGAAACGTTAGAAAGAAGAAGACGAAGAAGCAAGTCGAAGGGGAAAAATTTTATTATTATTATTAAAAAAAAAAAATAATAAAAACTTAAACAACAACAACAGTAACAATAGCTAAAAGAAAATTTACAATGTTTTGGGATAAAAATTTTCAACCATCACAAAATATTGAAGCACTTCTCGAAAAAGAGGTAATTTGAAGCACTCAATTCTCAATTGTTGTTTATAACTAACTACCTAAATATGTATCTCTATTACAGAATGTTCAAGTAGAAGAATTCTTGGAAGAAGATGATATAATTCAGGAATGCAAAACTCAGAAAAAGAACATATTGAATTAGTAAGCATTGCAAATTTTATGATTATTTTTCTAAGTAATTGAAATTGAATTGTTTTGTTTTTCTAAAGCTTTTCACGTCCTGATGTTATTAAACGCATGGTTGAATTAATCACAACTGAACCATCGAATGAATTGCCATTATACACGCGATTTCGACATGCATATATGGCCTGCGAAATTCTGACACTGTAAGTTTTAAATATAAAATTTTGTTTTCATTTCATTCCATTTCAATTAATTAATGTTGATTTAAATTTGAAGTGGTATACCGTCCTTAGATGAGAAAATCTTAGCAGATGCCGAGGCAATGAAAACATTGTATTCATATCTGGAAAATGAACCACCGTTAAACACTTTGCTATCGTCATTTGTAATCAAAACATTAAGTATGCTATTCACTAAAAAGGCTGAACAGGATTGGTTTTTGTATCAACAAACGTGCCTCCAACTTTTGGAATACATCAAATCACAAAATACTTTTTTGGATTTAATCTGTAAACATTTTCTAACGCCCATCGTTCCTGACCTCATCATGCAAATGATTAGGAAAATTGAAGGTGGACAACTTAAAAGAAATATTTATGAAGTAAGTTCAATCCTTCTTTTTTTCCAATCTCACAACATTTTTAGAAAATTTCAANCCTTCTTTTTTTCCAATCTCACAACATTTTTAACAAATTTCAAAAATCCAACACAAATTTGTGCTAAAGTCAATAATAAATTGGAGAAAATCTTCAAAGAAGGAATACTGCTTAGTACAAAAACTTCTGACTTTATGGCAGCACAAAATGTCAATAAAGCAACTAGAAACATTCAACTTAACGCTACAAGTTCAAATTAAAATAATTGTAGAAAATCTGCAAATTATCAACAATTGCGGCTATACTTCGTGTAAAAGAAAAATTTCAAAATATTTTAAAGAAGAATTCAAGATACCTAAAAATTTTTAAAATATATTCCCAACCAAATTTCTGTTATTATGTTATGTTCATAGATAAATAAATAAATAATTACACTTCGAAAGAAATTGTTGGAATGTATTTGGCAATTTTTTATCACTTCGATCAGAGTAGTAAATCATAGAAATTCAAACTCAAAATTTCAATTTTATGTACTGGTCGTATAAAGTCAATCAAGCTCTCAAATGAAAGATAAATTTTCGTGTATTATTTAATTCCTCTCCCACTTTCGGTGTTAGTTCAAAATGACAAAAAAAAAAACCCCTCAAAATTTTACCATTAAACCCCCCCGTCTTACCCTTTAATTTTTGAACCAAGAGGCCAATCGATAAAATTTAAATGTAGAAAGGTAGAAAATTAAATTTGTTGTCGAATAAAAAGTTATGACAAGCATATAATACAGAAAATTTGGCCTGTTTTTTTACCAAATTTGCAATTTCTCTGTCGTATTGCAATAAAAAAGTGTCTCTTATTTTATAAGCAATGCTAAAGTGTTAGGCTCCAACCTCTTCCTACAAACATTATTTATTAAATGAATATTAAATATTCAAAAGTTGCCAATTTTTATGATTGTCACATCACATTTATTCATAAGAACTTGTATTTTTTGATATACAGTAGACGTCCAATATAGCGTATAACCATATAACGAACGTCCATTATAACGAACGAGCATGTTGCTCTCATTGACTATTCTAAATAACGAACGCTGTCAGAATTTACTATTCTGAATAACGAACACTTGAAAAACTTCTTAAATTTTTCAATGGAATCCTTAATAAATTTTGAATTACATTATTTTTTTTTTTGAAAATAAAGAAACCTAATGGTTTGAACTCATTTCCTGCTTTTTTCTTCTAATATACATTGCTTCATAATGTACCTATGACAATAAAAAAACACTCTCGATTTAACGAATTTTTCAATATTACGAACATCCTGAACATTTAAATGTTCGTTATACTGAACGTCTACTGTATTTAATATTATATAAAAAGGTTTTGTTCTGTTGATAAATTTGATTTCAAATTCATAAAATTATTGGATTTGAAAGCTTATTTTTAGATCATATTATGTTATTTTAAAGGATTATTTTATGAGTTTAAAAAAGGATATTGACATATATATGTCTTAGGGCTGGGTATTTATGAAAGATGTCGTCGGTAGCAAAACGCTACAAGCTACAAAACATAATTTGAAATTCATTTACTACTTTGATTTTTGAGTCAATAAAATGACACAACAAATTCAATTCAATTCAAAAATAGCCTTCTTTAATATTATCAGAGACATATATATGGAAACTGTATTTTAATCAAAGATAAAAGGACTTCTAATTTTTTTGTTTATGTTTTTGGCGCCCCAATAATGAGATTTTTAAATATTAATGTTAATATTAAGTGTAATATTTGAGAATTTTACAATAAGACAAAAAAATATTTTACCTTAAATACAATCTAATTCAAATGTGTATAAATTTTTAAATATGTATTTTCAAGATTGATTTTCGAACATCAAAACTCAAAAATTAACAAAAAAAATCAGTTCTAATCAAAGATTAAGCATAAAAGGAATTTATTGAAAAAAAACTGCGTTTTAGCAAATTTCTTCAATTTTAGTTCATTGTTTAAAACGCCCCTTGAAAAAAAATTAAATCAAATAAATAAATTTTTTCTTTTTTTTTAGTGGTTAGCTGAAGATAAGCTTGTTGAAAGATTGATTACAATACTTGGCACACCCAAGGAAAAGGAGAAGCACATACATGTTGCCCAATTTCTCTGTGATTTGATAATACAAGGACGCAATATGCGTCAAAATGATAATCAGGATGATTTTTTTGAGCCTGTTTTCGATGGCTCAAATCCCATTTTAAAAAACATTGAAAGTGAGACCACTATACAAAACTTGTTAAATGTGATCTTGGAACCAAACGCTCTTGGAAGCGCCATTGTATCAGGAATAACGGTTGTACTTACGCTTATTAAACCAGTGGTTATTATGTGAGTATATTAATTTTTTTTTTTTTCAACATTCAATTTATTCATTTGTTGTCTAGGGATGAACCTGAATCTGATCGTATGAAATTTTTACAAAAACGCGAACAAACACTACATGAAGAAATCCTAAATACTGTGATTCAAACTATAGCGCCACGCTTAAAAAACATTAACGAATTAATGCATAACCCGCCAAATGTAAGTCATTCAATATACATACATAAATTCATTCAATTTCAATTCAACAATTTCTGTTTATAGGAGACTGGCCCGTTAATAAACAACGTAATGATACCAACTTTTGGAAACGTGCGTTTGCATGTGAGTCGTTTATTTACTGCACTTTTGTATACTAGAAACGAAGAAATTTCGAAAACGTAAGTTTTATTAAATAAAAATAAATACAAAAAAAAAAAAAACTTATAAAATATTATCATTTCTTTAGCATTTGTGAAACAGATTTTCTTGAAACATTGCTCAAATATTTTAAGGAATATTGTTGGAATAATTTTTTGCATACTGAAATGGAGAAATGTGTACAATATATATTTTTTGTGCCGCCAAAAACAGCAAACAGTTTTTCCAATGGAAGCAAAAATAGTAGCTCGTTTGATAACAACAGTAAACCGTCAAATAATGGAGGAGGAGGAGCAATAGCCACATCCTCATTCTATGCGCTTTTTAATAATTTAGACAACAATGCGGCTGATCATGACAACGAAACTACTACTACTACTCCAAATGAGAGTAAAAATGAACAAGATGATAATAAAGCAGAAAATACGCAAGAAAACGCTGAGCAAATGGATCAAAGTGAAAATGAACCAGAACCAATGGTAAATGGCATAGATCAGAATCAAGTAGAATCAGCGTCAATAAAAGAGGAAGCAGATGAAGTAAAAGTAGAAGAAAATGAAGAGCAAAATGAAAAGCCAAAGGAAATTAAAGAGGAAACAATTGTAAATAATACTGAGAATGAAGTTGTCGCTGTCGCTGCTACTGAATTAGACCAAAATATTGACGATAAGGCTGAAAATGAAACTAATATAAATGATAATGGTACTAAAACATTGCCAAATCTGAATGTTGATGACAAAATGAATATTTCCGGCAATACTGATACACCGTCCTGCTTGCAAAAACATGTAAGTTCTATGCTGCTAAAACAATAATTTGACTGACTGTCGACAAACCTTTTTGCACGATTTCGTTTTAATATGGTTTATTTCTAAATACCATTCCTCTTTTAACCTTAAAACCGTAAATTGGGCAATTTTGAAGGCCCAAATTTCACATGCTTTTACTAAAAAAATTATTCAAAAATGACCATTTTTGCGGAAGTTATAAGCCAAAACATGCAACTAAACTCATTTCCATAATTCTGGTCACTCAGTGACCATAGCGATTTTGTAGGCCAAATTTCACATACTTTTAATAGTCCTACGAAAATGATATGATATTTTTTGGAAAGCCTGTACTCTAAGCTACAATTTGGAAAAAAAATATATTCTTATTTGACCTTATTTTGAAAAAGTTATAGACAAAACATGCAACTAAACTCATTTTCGTAAATTTGTTCACTCAGTACTTATGTAGTTTTTTCATGTATGCTTGATTTTTCATCAATGCATTATTTTCTATGAATAATATTTAATTTTTTGATAACATGTAAAAAGATTCATGTTTTTATCATTTTTTTTTTCGAATAATAGCGATTTAAAAAAAAAAAAAAAAACGACGATTCTTGCGATTTCCCATAAAAAATCCATTACTGAGTTCCCAGATTTAGGGAAATGCGTTGAAAAACTTTTAACCGGTTTGAAGGTTAAAGAAAATGTGTTACTGGAAAGCCTTTTTTCTTGCATCTTGCAGAATAAACATTCCATAACTGGACCTGAATCGAATTTGTTTGACTTCTCAGTTTCAGTAGAAATATTCATTTATTTATTATTTAGTCTATGAACCTAGGTTCCTACAGACTAGGAGAAAAAAACTACTCTAACTTAAGTTCTAGATTTCAAGATATTTAATAAAGTAACAAAGATTTACTTAAAATGGTATTATACAAATTTAAAGATCTGAATATCGGCTCATTTTGAGCCACTCTGAAAAAATTCGAGTTCCTTACAAGTCTCGACGGAACATTAAAATTTATTAAACCAAGAAGCAATTCCAACAGATTCGTTTGATAACTAAATTATTTTGTTATCTCATTTGAAATTATTTATTCTTTTTAGGCAATTGTTGATTGTAAAATTGTGCCGAAATTCTTAGATTGTTGGCAACATAACAATGAAAGCGAGTAAGTGATGAAAATATTGTTGACTTTATTTGAATTTTTTTATTAATAAAAAATTATTATACTTTACAATAGAACAAAGAAACCTGCGAGACGTCTTGGTTATATGGGACATTTAATAAAGATTTTCAAGCATATAACTGCATGTATATCAGAATATGAACATATCGGTGCCTTAATAGAGAGTAATCTGACTAAAACCGAATTGGAATTATGGCAGCAGATCATTCAAAGTGAAACTGGAGATTTAGCCAAAATTCTTGCCACACAAAGTTGCCAGCTAGCTAATTATAATGCATATGATAGTAGTAGTGAAGGTTTCCCCAATGAAACACCAAAGGACTTCCTCATAGGAAATGGCACATGGGACTTTATCATGCAATCAAATATGATGTAAGTTACTTAATCCTCCTTCTTTTTTCAATTCAAAACTGCTATTTAAATTTATGTTTGTTTACTGATTTTTTTTACAAAGCAATACATTAGGAGCTTTTGCAGATTCGTCCAATGATGTAAGTAATAATAATATAAATTAGGAAAAAAAAAATAGGAAATAATGTTATTTGACTTTTAATTAGAATTCATTACAATTTGGACGAATTGCTGATGATGATAATGAAGATGAGGACGATGAGAATACAAATAATAGCAATGATTGTCTTTCATTGTTTACTAATAAAGCGCAATCGTATTCAAATCCCTGGGAGAATCCCTTTGGCAGCATTGGTCAATCTGGGAACACAGGTGCCAGCGATAACGCCAGCGGCTGGCCCAATGACTTTGAGAACTCTTCAATGGACAATTTTGCTGATTTTGATGCACACTTTTGTCGCTTCACCAGCGCTCTGGACACCAGCTTGAATGCAGCTATGCAGGATCGTAGCTCTGGCGGAGATGCCACATCGAGCAAAAATGGTAGAGTACTTGATTTTGATTTTGCTTCGGATAGTGTTTTTGGTAATTTTGATGCGAAAAATTGCACAAGCAACACAACAACCACTGAATATGATAGTAATGCAAATGTTGAAAAATCTTTAGCACCGGGTGCCGAAATGCAACGCAGCAAAGGGGTCATTGGTGATCATTTGCAGTCAGCCACTAATTCTAACACTAATACGGAATCAACGCAGTCATATGCTGCTGGCAGGTCCACAGAAATTGAAGATATCATAATGGGCAATGATAATATAGATGATATTATAAATGAGACGACAACTACAGCAATTAGCGAATTATCCAAACATAAGAAAACTACGCCTCAGGCATTTCAAAATGTGATTGATAGTGATGATGATCATGATACAATAGTCAATTTTCTCAAAGACGAAGAACAGGATGCTGATGAAGATGACATTGAAGAGGACGAAGGCATGTGGACACGTCCATTTGGTAGCAGTCAAAATAATGATGATTCTTATAATAATGGCCCAATACAAACATTTTTCAATTCACAAAGACAACTCAACGAAACAAATGTAGAATCCATGTAAGTTGACAAAAAAAAACCAAATAATGATGATATGATAAAATATAAAATTTAACAAAAATTTAAAAATAAATATATAAATATAAGATTCATTTTTGACTTAGCTTTAAATTATCATTGATTTTAATAATATTCGTTTATTCAGTCTAGAAAAAAAGAAATATCTAACAGACTAAGAAAAATTTAATATTTCAAAAAAGTCTGAAGTTTTTCAACGCATTTCCGTAAATCTGGGCACTCAGTACAAATAATTTATTTCTCATGGGAAATCGAAAAAAATCTTAATTTAAAAAAAAAAATCGTTATTAGGTATTTGAAAACAAATGATAAAAACATAAATCTTTTTGCATATTATCATAGCATTTATTTGTATGACATGCATGAAAAAGGTGAAATAATACCATTTTCATAGCAAATAGATGAAAAACAGATTTACGAAAATGAGTTTAGTTGCATTTTATGCCTATAACTTCTTCAAAAAAGATCATTTTTGAATAATTTTTTTTAAGTTGTAGCTTAGAGTACAAGCTCTCGAAAATATAAATCATTTTGGTAGGACTAGTAAAAGTATACAAAGTTTGGCCTACAAAATCTCAATGGGTACTGAGGGCCCGATTTACGATTTGAAGGATAAAAATATATTCATTTTAGAAGTCATGAAGGGAATTTTTGGAAATTAAAAAAAAATGATCTATGCTTAATTTAAATTAAAAATTTAAAAGGCCATTAAATTTGTTACTTTTTGCTACTTTTTGATTAAATTTCAATTTAATGATTAAAAAAAAATTTTACAATGATTAAAATTAAAAATTAGTCTAATTATTTTTAATTGAGATTATTAACCAACTTTTATCAGCTCCATCTCAGATTACGATATAATAAAAAAAAATATCGGCCCGGACTAAATTNGATATAATAAAAAAAAATATCGGCCCGGACTACGGTGTCTGGCAAGAAAATTTAACTTTTTTTTTGTTCGGCCAAATCTACTTTTTTTATTTTTTTTTTAAATTTATAATTTATGTGACAAATTTACATATTTATTTGTTTTGAATATTGAAAACAAAAAAAATTCCATAAGAAATATTTATTCCTTCAAAAGTGACAAGCAAACAACATACAAGAATTTAATTTTGTTTTATTTTTCCTTTTGAATTATTTTAGAAGCGACACTACTACAACAACAGCAACAACAACTGCTCCTAGTACCATAAATAATAATATTAATAATAATAATAATGATACAACAACAACAACAACAACAAACACTACTGATACAAGTGATATCACAACTACTGCTATTACAGACACTCCAAACACTCTGCCACCACTCGATTCTTCAGCATCAACAGTACAATCAACAACAGAGTCGGCAACAACAAACGACGCACCATCAGATCAACAAGAGCAGCCAAATCAGTGCGATGCAACAACAGTTGCATTCACTACTAAAGAAACTGAAAAAGAATCGACTATATAGGAAATTGATATTGTGAAGAAAAAAAAGAAAAAATTTAAGCACAAACAGCACATACTCAAGAAAAAAAAATAAATGAAGTAATTGAAAAAAGGAAAATTAAAAAAAAAATTTAGTTTAATCAAAGGGTGCAGATATTTGTCTGTCAAGAACCTCCACACCCACCATCAATATTATATTTATATAAAATATATAGTATAATAAACTAAAGACATTCATATAAAGAATGAACAAATCAAGTTAAGGAGGAAAAATTGAAAAAAAAAANAAAAAAAATTATTAAATACCTAATAATCAAAATCAAAACATTTTAAAATTGAAAAAAAAAAAAAAAAATAAAAATTACCAAGGTTCCAATATGCGGACAATTAGCTGAGATTTAAAAAGACTTGAAAACACAAGAAAAAGGTTTAAAAATTGTTATAGAAAAAATCAACGAAAAAAATTCCCATAATCATTATTGTATTGTGTATTATTACTAAGCCTGTTCTGTCTGAGATTTTTCACTATGATACCTCTTTTGCTCCTAAGAAACTTAACATTTATTCATACATACAAACATACATGTATGTAAATATATGTACATTTTTGTTTTTTGTTCTGTTGTCCGCATAAAAGAGCGCAGAGCAAATGTTGCTGGAAATCAAGTTAACACTATCAACAAAACACAATAAAATTATCAAGTAATAACATCCATTTAGCATATAAAATAATGACCAAAAATACAACATTAAAATGTTTGTAAGATTGCCTGCCGGTGTGGATGGACAAACACATCGAAATATCACAATTTATAATAATAATAAAAGATAAAAAAACAAACAAGAATTAAAAAAAAATGGTATAATTGAACAGTCAACATGAAAGCAACTTTTAACAGATACATATATGGACCATTTAGAATAATTATTTAAGCAAAATGGAAAACGCTCAATTATTCACTTCGTTTTATATTGTGATTGTGTGTATTTGTGTGCATTGAATATAGAGGCTGCTAAAATAAAATAAAAATGAAAAAATTATAAATAAATTTTGCACAAAAAAAACACTAATGTTATGCAATTAGCAAAAAAAAACAAGGTTCGTAGTAAAAAAAAAAAAATTACCTACATATAAGAAATTAAAAACTGAGTTATATTTAAGCATTTCTTTGTACTCTTCAATTTTGCCTTTAAAGCGCTGGCTGCAAATAAAATAAAACATATTTTTTATTTATGAATTCAAAATCAAAACACTCTTGCCTCAAACAAATATTTCTGCTTCTACTTCTAAATATTAAATGAGCGCGTGTTTCAATTTAGCAAAAGTGTACGGTTAAACCGTCTAAAAAAGACTAAAAAAAAAACAAAAACCCTAATAATAATATAAATGAAAACTTGAATGAAAATTTATTGTTCAGAGTACAAATGTAAGCAAACACATTATCACAAACATGCATGAATACTAAGCTAAATAAAAAGCTTTAAAAAAAAGGAAATTCAAACAAATATTAGTTTGCAAATTAAGCAAAAATTAATTTGTTTTAAATAAAAAGAAAAAAATGAAAAAATTCAACAAAACTAGCAAATGATTTTCCCTCCGTCTTCTATGTATTTTATCAACGGCTACAACAATAACTACAATAAGTAATTTAAAGAGACTAGGAAGCATTGAAGTATTAAAAATAAGTACTCTAATTTAAGTTTACACAACTTTAAGAATTAAAAACTCATAATGCTACAATAACAACAACAAAATATTATCTATGATATCATTTTCATAATACAAATTTTCTCTTTTTTTTACAACCAAAAATATGTATTTAAAAATTCTTGAGCCCAAGTAATTTATGACTAATATAATCTTAAAATTTTTAAATACATATTTTTGGTTGCCCTCGATATATATGTATATACCAAAAGCAACAGGTTTCTCTTAAATCGTATGGTTGTAAATAATAAAATAATGAAAACTACATAATGCCTTTCACATAAAGCTTCATACTAATTAAAGAAAGAGAATTGTGTTTTTCTCAACCAACATCATTAAATATTAACAACATAATACACATATTAAAAAAAAGTTACAATATTGAATTTTTTGGTTACGGGTTTAAAAAAACATTTCAATAATTTTGAAGTTAAAGAACTACAGTTTAAATTAAAAATGTTAATTAAATGTGAAAAAAAACTTAAATCCAAGGGCGTCTACAGGGGTCACACAAAAGAAAATATTCAAAAACGATAAATTTTTTGTTTTTATGAATAATCACTCAAAAATTTATGTTATCTGAATTATTATTTGAATTATGTGATTTCATATTATAAATTTCATTAAAAAATAATGTACGGTTAGTATGATTGTAAAAATTTAATTCGATTTAGATGATTTTAAAATATTTTTGAATCATTTTATACTGAAAGTATTTTGATTACGAGAAAAAAATTAGTCTGCTTTATATATTTGATAATTTTAAAATTGTCGACGTGGAATTATTTGGATTTTGGGAATATTTTGAATTGTATTTTTATATTCAGAGTGAATAATTTGGAAGTCTCGCTGTATATAATCGAATTATTTAAGAATATTTTGAATTCAATCTTAAATTATTTTTTCTCACAAAATTTCTTAATTCCCAATAAATTTACTGACCTAATGAAATAATCTACTTAATATGGATTGTTAAAATATTGAAAAATGCAGGTAGTATCAGCCCCCTAACCCCTGCATACGCCCTAGCATAAATAAATCAGATTCTAAAAAAACAAATCCAACATTTTCAGAAAAAAAATGAAATTATAAAAAAAAGTTGTACATTTCACATGTTTTTATGAACGCTCAACCATGCAAAAAGATCCTTTCTTTTGAATGCACTTAAACTGCAACAACACTTTTGAACCATATTTGAAAATTAGTTTGAATTTAACTATCTCTAATAAAACTGTGATATAAATGAAGTTGCAGGGTATTCGGTAAAATTTATGTACATATATACATACATACATATATACCTAAATGGTATAATATGAGAAGTGAGGAAGAATTAATATTATGTACCGAAAATGAAACATCATTTACTTAATAAAATTTAAAAATTAAATTTTGATTCAAATGAAGCTCAATGTTAATTAACGAATATTAACATATGTACATACATATATAAGTATACATGCATGTATGTATTTGTATTTAGAAAAAACAAAAAAAAAAAATATTGAAATTAATATTCATTAAGCTTATACTTATTATAAATTAATAAATAAAACCTTTGGTATTGATACAAAATAATTTACATACATATGTATGCATATGTAAAGTATTCTCTGTTGATATTATCCTTTTACAAATCCGCCTAAAAGAACTAAACTAACATACTCGCATTATTCACAAAATATTTTGAAATGTTAACACTAATGTAGCGAACAGACATACGTACATAGTATGTATTTCAAAGCTTAATTTAAGCCAAATCCGAATTAGAAATTTATCTACCTATTATATGTATATGTCCAGGTATAAGAAACATATTGAAACATGAATTAAATCTTTAAAACAAAATGTTTATCAATATTTTAACAAATATATAAATAACAGATTTTCTTATTATCAGGGCTTGGATTTTTTATGAAAAGTCTTCTTTTTTTGAAAGTTTCTTTTGATACAGAGAGAGAGAGTTGTTTAAATCATTCTTGATGTAATATTTCAGTGTTTTAAATTTTTTTTTTTTTTTGCTTATTTAACTCACTTTTGAACCATTTTTTAGCATTCAATTCTTTTTAGTTTGTTTTCGAGTATTGAAGTCAATTTTAGTTCTTAATTTAGTTTTATTGTTTTACACATTTTTTATTATTTTGCTAAATTTTTGAGTAATTTGACAGTATTTAATTCTGACATGTAGACCATTTTGGTTCAAAACCGGACCCAACAAAATAAAAGGCTTGATAAAAATATTATAACAAGCTTACAAACATAAGTCGTAAGCTTTAGAAACTCTTGAGAATGCATTGAAAAATGAAAACGTAACCCACTAGCCAAACGATTAGGGCCTTATTTTTGGTAGCGAGTCAGTAAGGGCTTTGTAAAATGCAAACACACAAGACCTTACATTTCATAGCGAATACGTAAGGTCTATGCAAAAGCAACGAATGATTGTTTTTTTTTATTCTCATTGAGTAAAGGCAACACACTGCTACAATTCGCAAACACCTTTTCGACATTTGGTTTGTTTATATAAAAAATCGTGTTGCAAAGTTTGTTCAGCATCCCAGTAGGACTTTGTAAGGGCTTTGAAGCGAATAGGTAATGTACAAATTGTGTCTTTGACACCCTACAACTGGCCTTATATATAACATAGCAATGTCCTAGCAAAATCAGGCCTGAGATTAT